>JAAAYG020006655.1:1478-11500 GCA_009936455.2 Tomocerus minor | reverse complement strand
ATGAGAAGATTTTACCTGTTGCAAAATGCTAATGAAAACAGATGAGGTGGAAATGCTGACAATAAACACATTTCGATTTGTTTGCGAAAGAGGATAAGTGTTGACAGGATTACTCTTGTAGTAGGAACTGTTGTTCTTCCCGATGAGATTTAAATGAGTGTGCAGAATAAATATGGATATAGTGTGGGCATAAAACGCCAGCGGAATATCCTCATCTGCAAAATGATTTGATGATCAAAACAAGGAAAAAAGGATCATAAACACGCAGGCAGAGTCATAAAATATCAATGTTAACTACCTACCACGTAACTTGGAGAAAGTAATGCGAAGTACTTAAGTACTTTCCACGTTGCAGAAAAATTTTTAATAAAAGACATCCTCTCTATACTTTAACTATCTCCTTTTAATATATTTATGTCTACAGGGCACATTCATTTAAAGCCAAAAGCCAGATAGCTACCTATTCTATCGTTTATGAAATCAAGTATGGAAAAGAGGGAGGAATCTTCACTAGGTACTAGTAAAAGAGAAAATATGCTTTTACCAATTGGCTTGTCGCTCCATATATTCACTTCAATATCTTTAGGAAGTCGTAAGTGTTCACAAAACGCAATTATGTCTCTTGGCCTTGTCGACTCAGAATTGCAGGCACATAGAACATAGAGGAGGATGAACAATAACACTTTTATTGCCTTCAGCCGAAAAGTGTACATTTTACAAACTTTATATACTTCTACTTATCATAAGGGACGGAGCTGTAGTGAAGGAGAGGAAGCCAACAGCAGCCTAATCTAATGTCTGCATGTGTGTACTGGAACTTCTCACATCCTGCCCTCAACTCAACGATATTAGCTAACATAACGTTATTTTATTTTCCTCTGCCATCTCCAGCCACCTATATATATCCACATTCAGCAGGGTTCGACATTCTTGGACAAATTAATATCCTTCGTCAAAAAAACACCCTAAGTCAAGCTGAAATATTTCCTTTTAAAACAAAAAATATAGATACACAATACAGAAAATATTAAATTGATCCTGGTAGTACACTACTAAAAAAATATTCAATAAAAGAAATGAACTGCATAAACATAAACAAATGAAAATAAGCAATAACAAAGGAAAGTGATGAAAATGAAGGCAGTAGTTGAAATATGGAGCAAGGATATTGAAAAAGAAATAGAAAGTACAAGAGGAAACATTTTGTGATCAAATTGCTCAAAGATTTTTCAGTGTGTCCTTAAAAATCTTGAATTTTTTATCACTGAAATATTATTAGAGTATTACTAAAATGAAAGGGGTGAAAATTGAAGATGAACGTTAAATAAACACGGAAACAGTAATATTATAGAAGGAGAAAATAGAAGAAATGAAGGAAAGCAAGAAATAATGAAACCTGCTGAAGATTAAAATGGGAAATTAATGGTGAAAATTTAAAGTTGAAAATATTTGGAAAAACAAGAGCAGAGAAAAAGCTAAAAAGTTAATAAATATTTTTATTTTTGTCTCGTAAGGGGTTTGAGTAGACGTCTGAGTGTTGAACCCTGGGTGGGTGTAGGAGTTAGCTGTGGAGTGGAAATGCAAAAAAAAGAGTAGTCCTTAGGCCCAGGTACATTTGCTAGTAAGAGACACAATAGAAGTAATAATAAGGCGCGTAAATAGATGGCTAGGTACTTATAAGAAGATTAGTGTTGTGGCATTAAACCTTCAGAAACATTTGTATTAGAATTCAGAGTGTGTATGTGTGTGGGGATATCCTTATCTGTAATTTGAGTCACATGTAATAGAGCGGAGCTATAACAAGGCCCTGTTTTCTATAATGTGCTTTCTTTACATTTCCAGTTTGTTTTACATTTACATTTACAATGGAATGACAGGGAAAGTAGCGCATAGCTATCTCCTAGGAATACTTACGAATATTTATGGTCTGGGGTAATTGTAGCACCTAATAATGTGTATTTTACAGTGGAAACTCGCTCGTTAAAATCGTTAGAGTGGCTGGAGAGAGAGAGGAGGGTTTGCCCCTATATATATATATATTTATAATCTAATAGTGTTCCGTAGTAGTTATGTATATAAGGAAGCCAGCATTGAACTGCAGACACTATCCATCTCCGCCTCGCTATTCAATCGTGCCAGTAATTATCCGTGGAGGGCCAAAGGAAACCTTAGCGTATTACTTAGGCTACTTACGGACGCTGCTCTTGTTTCTGCTCTCCAAATAAAATATACGTCCTAAATGCTAGGAGGCTGTAATGGAGAGCCAAAGGACACAATTCCTCACTTGTCTTGAATTCCTTCCGTTTTGCTTGAGCGTCTCTCCTTCTCTCCTCCTATAATGTCTCTTCTTGTAATAGAATGAGAAAGAGATGCTCGGCACTAAATGCAGTCTAAATCTACACTCACAGAGAGATCACAATGTAGAGAAAGAGGCAAGAGTATGGGAGTGAAAGTTTCTTGGAGCTTTGCTCGAAGGCTCGTTAATGATATTCGCGGTGAAAGTCGCCTCCTTTCACATCATCAAAGCATTTGGTTGCTTTCCCTGTGGGAAATGAATTTACTAAGTGTCACTCCTCGACTTGCTAATACAACTATTCCTATTATGATATATTGATGAGCTGCGTAGGTAATTCTTCCTCATTCCATTCAAACATTTCTCTCCATGTATGTCCGGGCAAAAGCCGCTCTTGGTTGCCCTTCCACTCACTCTCTCTCTCTCTCTCTCTCTCTTTCCAGTAACATCGCCTGTCATGTCAACAGACCATCACCGCATTAAATTCTCGTCTCAACCTGAAAGTCAGGGTTCCTGGAATCACATCCACTATGCATGCCCCTATTGAATGGGATATTGGATCCGGCTATTATTAAATACTTACTAGCCTCCTACTCATAATATTATAGATACAATGAACGTGTGTATAGTGGCGGGGATGTAGTTAGCAGCTTCGCTATTATATTTAGCACACCTCTACTTTATGTAGACGTGTATTAACTTCAACTTCACAAAACTGAAGAGTAATACAAGGCTGGCCCTTTTCCTATTGATTTTCCTCGTTTCAGATGATAGACTAGGTGTGTATGGTGCACAGAATATTATTAGTAGCACACAGAACACACACACATCACATTTACACTTAAGCTCCTGTCATTTCTCTCATGACAAAAGTTCTTTATAACAATACGGCCCTCTCAACCTTATTTTCTTTCACTTTCCAACGCTGTTATCATTACATTACACAACTTAACGTTCCTAAAGTACCTCACTTTCTCTCTCTCTCTCTCTCTCTTACTCCATCACTATGTAGCATGGACGACAACCAAACTCTTCCCATTTGATACATCGAACTATACCTACACGCTCATGTACCTTACCAGACATGTGCCCTGGAAATAACTAACAAATTCTCATTTTCCTCTAATAAATAAGGATGATACTTTCTTTTTCATTTATTTATGAAAGAGCTGCAACTGTAGCAAAGGACTTTCTTTTTATAGAACTCCAGAATTAGATCTCTCCAGTCCCCATTGAGTTCTAAATCAATAAAAAAATATTGAGATAAATAAATAATTTTGTGTTATAATTAAGAGCATCCAGACAAACTTTTATTCTTCCAGATCAGAAAAATTCCTCTAAAAAATTAATATCAGTAGCAAATATTTTGAAGGTCATGAAAAAGATAATTTATTTGTAAATATGTGCATGTCCTAACTTACCAAGCAATAAATACATTCTGTTTTAGATTATAACCCCATTCCATGACACGACTTAAATCACTTCATAACGCTTTTCTTTTGGGAAAATATTTATAAAAAGGACAAATTATTATTTGAAAAAGTGAAGATTTATGCCAGTATTCTAAGACGTTTTGTAAATTCATTTAAATGAAATAAAAACTTTGTAATTGTAATACAGATCAATTAATACCATACTAACATATTATAATACTTGTACCATCTTGCACTAATAAATTATGCTGTGGAAATCAGTTTCATGTTTAATTTCACTGGATATGAATGTTCAGAATGTTTGGGAAATTGACAAACTTTTTACAGCTACACACAATTGCAATTTAGCCATATAGTAGATTTATTTTATTGAATTATTTTTGAATGGCATATAGGTAACAATTTATTTTTATAACATGTATATTGGTACATTTCGAACTAAAAGTACATCCTGTTATTGTTATTATACTAATTAAAGGATTGAATTATCATTTCTCTTATATTCCGGTGAAGATAACAGATAAATTTTAGAATGTACTTTTGTTAGGAAAGTTTTTTTTATATTTTTTGTAATAAAAAATCAATTCGCGAGTGGCAATAAAGTGCTAAGTACAGTTTTGGCGAGGCTAATGGATGGTAGGAATTCTAGGAAAGATGTAAGTGAAGCTCGGTGTATTTTTAGCTGCTAATTAAAGTTTTATGTGTGGGGATGAAAAAAAGAAATTGCGGAGGGAGAGAGCGTATAATTGCGGAGCTGTTATTGCAAGTATGAGCATGAGTGGTAGTAGTGAGTGGTAGGTATTGTCTTGAAGAGTCAGTGATGAGGAATGGGATGTGCTCGGAGTAAGTTTATCGATGTCAGCTAATATGTAAGTAGTAGCTGTCCAAATGGCTAAGCAAAAGTCAAGTTGCTGTGAGTCGAGGGCAGTGACAGTGTCAGCATCGGTGTGATGAAACCAGAAATATCTGCCGTCATCTCCCAAGAGAGAGACGACAGGAATGTGTACATCCTGGAAATGGTCCAAATCAGTTCGGAAGATATCTGTCTGTACCAAAGCTCGTTGGGAAATGGAGTCTCCCAAAAGTTCGAGAACGTAGTAAAGAATGCATCCCAATTCCAAGTTGTCTATGGCCACAGCTTGGCGCGACTTCCCCGAACTGCTCCTCGAACTCTCACTTCCAATCTCTTCCCCTGCTCCGTAATCTCTGTTGAAGCCCAGTCCAACAGGAGCTAAGCAAGCATAGTCAGCCTCCAGGACCACTCGCAACTTGTCCAGTTCCTCCTCGTGACTTCGGATGTAGGCTAAAGAGCCGAGGTAGCCGTATTCTTCTGCTGTCCACAAAGCTCCGCGGATGCTCCTTTTCGCTCGCAGCCCCAAAGACTCCAGCAACTCCAAACTCTCGAGCATCAAGTAAATTCCAATGCCATCATCTTGAGCTCCTTGACCTGCATCCCATGAATCTGTGTGTGCTGAAACGATTACTATCTCTTCAGGACTCTCTCGTCCCTTCAGCTCACCGAATAAATTCCTCGACGTCGAATTTCCGTTCGTGTCCAACATTTTCAAATATATTTCAATCTCTTTCCCTGAAAAACATTTCATTCCCTTCAAACAGTTTTTCAGCAGCCCCCGTACATTCCTTCAGCATACGCACAATAATTTACAAAAATACGGGTTCTCTTATCTGTACAAACCTCTGCCATAAATTCGGGATAGATATTCTGCATCTTCAACTGTTATGTAAGCAATTGGAATGAATTTAGTAGCTCCTGCATAATACAAGTTCCCTCGCCTCGCATGTACTGAGTAAAGGGAAAACGTTGCCGCTGATTTATAAAGAACAGCCAATGCCCCAGCATCTGATATTTCAACATAGCCATTGTCAATCGTTGAAAGTGTATTATCTTCAGGACCTCCGTAGTTACATACGACGATCTTTCCCGAAATCTTTCCAGAAATTTTCACAAAAATAGTTAAATGTCATTTTTCACATTTAATGCAATTCTACTAATCATTCCCACCCAATTCATACTTCACTTTTCACAATTATATTTTCGTTTGAAACAATTTTATTCATATTGCATCCGAATCTGTTTGCTTATTGTAAATGATTTATTTAAAACATTATAATATTTATTTTAAGTCGTTTGTATCTTGCATAGTAAGTACGAAAATGACCTTTGTCTGACCTGGGATGGGTTAGTATTAAGAAGACTTTGATAGGAATCTAGCACCAGAACTTCGGCAGTGATTCCAGCCAGAGGTGTAGAGACACTTTCTCCCAAACCAAACAAGGGCAAACTCTTGGATCTCGGTTTAATGATTTCAGCACGTTCTTCCCCTCTGTACAAGTCATAAGAGAGAGAGAGAGAGCTTACTGGATGGAGATAGAGATTCTTTAGCTAATATTCAATAGAGAAAAATGAGAGAGAGTGTGTGTTGGGAGAGTGCGAGGAATTGGCGAAAAGGAAACTGGTCTGACATTCAGTGCATTCATTCCATTGTGTCTACGTGTACTCCACTCTCCTCCACGCTTTGATATGCTTCGGAGAATATTTTGAAGAATTCCCCATTGAAATTCGAAGAACGTGACTGATTTGTGTTTGCCAAGCAAAAACACGTCAAAATAAACTGACAAGCCTGCTACGTATGAGCAAGTAAGCCTTCTGTGCACTACAGAGAGAAGCAGGCGGCAACGGATGCCGATGGAGAGGAGCAGAAAGCCAATGCAATCCAGGGCAGAACCGACAATTTAAGCCGAGTCAAGGGATAGCTCCTCTAGGACAGACAGACAAGACAGCCAAAGCAGAGAAAACCAAAGCAAAGCAACAAAACTAAAGGAAACATGACTTGACTATTTGTGTTTGTCTATATTTTATACATCTCTCCCTATATGATAACTTCTTTTCTATGAATGAACACTCTCAGTCACTTTCAATCTAGCTCTCTCTGTCCTGTCTCTCTCTCTATCCAGCACATGCAGCCTTCCTTCTTGCATAGCCAACCACCACATCCCATAGTCCCTGACTCTCAATACAAACTCAGATCCTCCAGAATTCTTCTCCAGAAAAGACTCACGCACACATACATACTAAGGACTTACAAGTAGCTCCACATTTCTCAATCCCCAAACTCCCAACCAGCCAAACGGACTCAACTAATGCAGACTTTTATGAAAAAGTCTAAAGTAAATATGACGGACTCGTCTCTTCACTCTCTCATCTAATCCCACATATAAAATGTAATGAAATGTACCATATATACTCTCTACTCTCCATACATATATCATCCAAAATTCTTTTACTACCATATAGTCTCCCTAGTCCATTTTTTACAGTTCGCTTTAGCACGGAAATCTGGAGCTCAACTCTCTTTTACGGCACTATTGATAATAAATTACATACAAATATGTTCATATACACATGTACCTGCATGTGTCTTCACCCTCACTCTCCCTCTATTTATTCTACACAGATATATAGATTATATAGCTCTGCTTTTCTCTTTTCACTTCGTGCGTGCTTTGCTTTCTTTATATTTTACATTTAGAGAGAGAGAGACACAGAGAGAGAGAGAGGATCCCAAAACAAACCAAAGGAAGGAAAAGCAGCTGCGAATCTTGTATCTATCTAAAACTCCGCACTACTGTTGGCTATAGATCTCTCGATACTATCGCCAAGTGTAAGTTTACTTTAAAGGTTTTCACTTTCCAAAACTTCAGTTCCAACAAAATCAGGCGAGACTAAAACACACAACAGCTAACCGACTACATATACATACATCCTTTTCCCTACAACCAATTTCCCTCCCTCATATGCTCTATTATTCCTCCGTGTAGCTAGCAAAGGTAGGCTTAAAGCAAATAATGGAAATACGTGTAATAATATTATGCATTCTGGATATATCTTCCTCTTTATCTGTGTGGCTACCTAATGCATGCTCTCCATTCCACGTATGTAGCATTTCCTGTATCTGTATGTATAATTGAATAGGGCCCGAGCTTAGGACCAATCCCATATTTATTTCCAACTGTTGTGGAACGAAACGAAGGATCTTGTCTGCACATCCACGACTTATCCCTACACCAGACACAGTTGTCAGCATACACCCTGACAATGCCAACAAAACATTATACATACATGCATAACGCGATTGTGGTGAAAGCACGCAGATGTTCATCCAACTCACTCCCAAATCGTCCAAAAGAGACAACAATCATGGTAGAAACAAGGAATATTTATACACGACGAGTCAGTCGTTTACTTAACAATAATTACTAGCGAATTACAACAAATCACATTGAAAAGTCCAAATAAATAAAATATAGACAAAAATTAAATGAAAACCGAACGTGGGTTTTAATTTAGTTAAATACCAACTGTTTTTTTTTGAATTTTAGTAAAACAACAATTGTAGTTTTGTAGATTAACTTCCTTCGCTATGTGCTTCGTTCACTGTTAAAATTACTTTCCGTTGATATGATAGTTGGATTAAATTGGGTTTTATTTTCTGTCAAAGAACTATTTTTCATTGATTTCTCAGTCTGCTCTGACTTGCTGTATTATTATTAGGATTTTTTTTCATTTATTTTTCAATACCTATCCTATCATTGAGTATTTAAAAAGATATGTTCTGATTTTTCTTTAGAATCTGTGCAAGGTAAATAAAAAACAAAGCTAGCCACTAAGAGTTGGAGAGGATATTATAGTGTAACTGTAAAGCCGGTCTAATATGAGTTTTGAATATTCTTTGTGGATTGTCTTGCAAGGATTGACATATTATATGTATGGAAATGAAAGGAGGATAATGGTGGATGTGGAGAGGAGAAAAGGATGAATCTCATCTCTGGTGATGAATGGAAGTTTAAAAGTGAAAGGAACCTTTTCCATTGTGGAACGACAACATTTTCCGTCCAAACATTCTCCAAGCGACTGCTTTCCAATTGAGCTTTCAAAAAGTCAATAGAGTCTTCAAGAGCAGGCGAGCCTGAGAGTCTGTGTCCAAATGTATCTAAAAAGTAGGTCAAATTATTGTACGTTAATCCTTTGAAGGATCCATGCACTGCGGTGTCTACGATCTTTTGAACCACAGGGAGATATTCCAAAAGTTGCGTCTTAACGTTCGGGTAGTGACGAAGACACATGGATTGGTTAAAGAAATTATAGCGGCGAGATTCCAAATAGATTTTCATTTCATCTTTGGAGAGGGAATATTCAAATTCCCCTTTTCTGTTCTTCGGGATATTATAGGAATCAGGATTTCCATTTTCTCCACTGCTCCTCTGCGTCTTTGTTCTGTCAGGGTGCACGGAGTTCTTCCCGGCGTCATATGCATGATCAGTTGGGAAAAGGCTGTCAGATTCTCCTTGTTTCCCTTGCACCTGAAAATGGGAATTTGGCTGTGAATGCGATCTGTATCTGGGATTGATGTTCATAGGTGGGTTTTTTCCAATTGAGTCTTCATCCTCACCAGGACAATGAGTGGGAGCACAAGTTAAGATTAGCAGAGTCGTTCCTATCACTCTCACTATCGATATTTCTCTTTTGCCAAGGGCTTTTGAAAACATTCTCAAGAGCTTCTTATCTTTTCGTTTATTGTTTGTCTAGTCGAGTCAGAGGAGCTAGCTATTTTCCTTCTCTCGTTGTGAGACGGAGAGAGAGAGAGAGAGAGAGAGGAAGGGAAGTCAAGTTCATACAGTTCACTGAATGTGATGTGAGTGAGACTCTCATCTATAGTACTTAAGTAGCTACCTACTATATATGTTCCATAGATTCCATATATCCTTGATAGGAAATCAACTGAATATATACCTGAGCCAGACGAAGGCAAAACCGAAGGACGCGACGTTGACTGTCTGCTCCAAATAGAATTCAATTCGAGAAATAATGGAAGAAGTGTTTCTCTCTCTATTTGTACTTCTCTTATTCTCCCTATTATCCTCCTCCTCGGCTCGCTCTTCCTTCCTCCCACCAATATATACTCCTACTCCGCTCTCTCTCTCTCTCTCGCTATATATTTACTTGCCTATATTCTAGTTAGCTAAAATACTAAAGCACGCTAAGCCCTCCTTTCTATTCTCTCTACTTATGTGATGAAGAGAAGAGTGAAGACGAAGAAGAGATGACTGCTTAGAAATCTCTGGCTCTGTTTCTCTCTCTCTCTCTCTCTCTATCTACCTACGTAGTAGCATTTAGCTTACTTCAGATTTCTACGAGGAGAAAGTCTCAAATACTCTCAATCCCACTATTCTCTATGTACATAGCGACTTAGTAGAACTGGAGAGAGAGAGAGAGA
>JAAAYG020006644.1:9144-26807 GCA_009936455.2 Tomocerus minor | reverse complement strand
AAACATTGACATCTCAAGTTTCACAACGTAATTCCAACCCATAAAAAATATGTTTTTACATAAATATCTCATCTATGGTAATGTGGCTATTGCTGTTATGCTTGACAAAATTATGCACATATGCATAAGTATTTAAAGTTAAGCAACATTCATCTTCTGTAGGATTTTATATAAAGGTCCCTATTCATTCGTTGCAGATGCATAAGTGCTTATGTACTTTTGTCAAGCATAACAGGAATAGACACATTACATATGTTGGACTGCATTGCCCTGCATGCGCCTGTGGCAACACGTTAAGAGAAACAGTGTCTCAAGAGAAACAGTGCGCAGTGTGGCAAGAGAAACAGTGCGCAGTGTCGCAAGAAAAAAAGTGCGCACTGTCGCAAGAGAAACAGTGTCTCAAGAGATACAGTGCGCAGTGTGGCAAGAGAAACAGTGCGCAGTGTCGCAAGAAAAAAAGTGCGCAGTGTCGCAAGAGAAACAGTGTCTCAAGTAAACAGTGTCCAACAAGAAACTGTGTCCAAAGAGAAATAGAGTCCGGATACCGAACTGCTGCAGCCTTTGTAAGGTTGATCTTTGCTTTTTAGCTTAAAGCTACATACAGCTTTCGTGGGGCTGAGTCTTTTATGATTAAAAGACAAAACGCGTGTCATGTTTTGTATTTTGGCAAGTCTAGCACGGAATGGAATGGCACGTTTAAGTTTAATATAAAAAGGCCTAAGGTCTTCCCTGGCCCACTCTACTTCAAACCTCATCTCATCCTCATCTCATACACCTTCCTCATCCTCATTTTGATCTCTCTTCGCTTTATCTATTGCTTCTCTTCTTAACAATTGACTTTAACTTTTACCTCCTCCTCCTCTCACAGCACAACACAATATTATATTAGTTTAAAACCTGAAAGCCTAAACTACACCCTCTTGTATATTACTCCACATCAAAATAATAACATTTTGCAAAAAATATATTCAACTTTCGCATTTTTTGACCTCGTTTCTCCCTTAATTTTTATGAATTCTGCTCATGTGTTCAAATTCTTTACAGCCTAAGAAAATTATATACTTCCTCTTAGTAACCTTCATTAGAATCTGTAATGCAAAAAATCAGGTTTATTGCCCAGTATATTTACTGATTGCTAATTAAACGATATATCTGTGCATGGTAAGAGCAATAAATGGTTTTTAAATGATAATTAGTTCAAATCAAATGGGCTATTTGCATTACAGTAGGATTCTAACTATTTCTTGAAATACTTTATGCGCAACATTTTTACACTCTTTATCACGCATCGTCTAATCGTCTATCTCATTTAGAATTCTTCATTCCCACCTTTTAAAATTTTTCAAAGTTTATCGAAGGGACTAACACATATTAATACTTCCCTAACAGTCCATTTTTGATGAATTTATTATATATAGCATGATTACAAAACAGAATTTAATGAATATGTCTTTTTCCAACGGATGTTTTGCAACGGATGTCGATAAAACATCAATTATGAAATGCGCTCTCTGAAATGTGCATCTATTTCCATGAGTTGCCTTCAGCTATAATATTATACTTGTTTGCAGAGTGCACAGAGTGCAGACATGTGTAAAGTAAGTAAACTCATTTAAATGTCTGCATGTAGACTAGACTCATTCAGAATCTTCAATTTGTACTCCTTTATTGTTTATGCAAATCACTACTTTCACATGCAACAAAACAAATATTTTAATTAGTGCATTCATTGATTCATGAATTAATAGATAGGTATTGCTATCAAGTTAACAAATATCTATCATATTTATTCTTACTTTGTATACACATATGCACTACTGTTATGTTGCCGTCTTGTCTGCTACTTTTTACAATGGTCTTTGAATTATCATCTTTGACAATAGAAATTATGGCTCTTCTAAAAAGTCAATTACTTTCAGATTTATTAAAATAATGCAAAACAAGTATTGCATCTTCGCACGCAGCAGAGAGAATATCACGTCTACATCTGTCTGAATTATAAAGAGAAGGCTTCCGTTCTTTCTTATAATTTGCCAAGTCACGTTTTCTCTCCTTTGCAATATTTTACCCTTCATTCACTTAATACAATTAAAATCCAACAAAAAATTGCACTGCTTGCAGTATTTCGCTTACATGTTTATTCAAATCAAATACCATCAGAGATCAGGTCAAAGGGCTAGATAGGAGGAGAGGAGAGGACAAGACTTGTTGAATAGTAAATAGGCATTGACAGATTACTCAGTGCTACTATACTACTATCTATAAGTTACTAACACACAACAAAATCTTTGTAATATTTGTTTGTTGCTTGCGTTGTGTAGTTTTTTGAGTACTGATTGTCGATTGTGAGCATTGCTTATTTATAAGTTTTCACCCCGACAATTGTCCATAGTGAGTGAGCATTTGCTTTTCTTAACAATTCTTCTATTCTGGAATTTTAACTCACTAACTTATTATGTTGATGGTATTTTGTTTTTGTGATAAGAAAGTGAGTTGAAAATCTGACACCAACACAATGTAGTAAAGATTAATGGATTTGTGACAGGATTTGAACACGCGTGATTAAGACACAATAACCGCTTGACAGCTATCAACTTAATAGCATTTAAAATTATTTACAACGACAACTTGCGATTAGTATTTGTTTACTCATGTAGGAAGATGATGTTTCCTACTAGGCCTGTGTGGAAAGATACTGTATGTCCATTTTGAAACGTAATTTTATAACTTTAAAAATGATTGAATAAGATTTTCGGTTATTTACAGATTTCCTAGAACTACGAAGCAATTTGTCCCTGCATTCACGAACAAACAAATTCATCGCATACAAATAATTCACTACAATTGCTACAATCCTTGTTGTAGTTGTTTAATATAAATACCCATTTCATTTTACATGGAACCACAAAAACATTGCATTGGTACTGAAAGTGCAGGTATTGTGATTTCATGAGATGCTATATAAACTAAACTAGGTATATAAACATCAGTATAATATTATTATAATATTATGTTGGTTATGTATGGTTGGACTCAATTAACTAAGCTATTGTAAAGTTATCCAATATATGCCACAGAAGCTGATGTTGCAATTGCAAAGTAATAAAATGGTAGAACAGTAGACACAAAGGCAGAAGTTTTGTATTGGTTTAGAATTCATTGCGTAGTAAGTTCAAAGGAAAAAAAGTTTGTGTTAGTCAAAAATATTCATAATGCAGGTTAATTTATGTATGTGTAGTACGCAACATTTGGCATACAATGTTTATATTTGGTCATTGACTAACTTTCTCGTGATTAATTTATAGTTGATGTTGTGAATGACAAATTAACAAATTATGCTAGCGACAGTGCAGTAGTGACTTGACTATTGCATTATCTTTGTAGCTAGCGACGAGACGGCAAAAGGTTAACAGAGGGACTATTAATTAAAGCAAAGCAAGCCAACAAATCAACCTACTCATTTCTAATGCACCTGTTTAATGCATTGCTGTAGCTGTTAATAATCATAAAACAAATTTCAGACAATTGCTATACAACTACCAGCCAGTTAGCTCAATGATGACTATGCCTATAGGAAAACATATCTACTAATAACAAACTCTTTTTGTCAGCAAACACTTTCCTCAACTAATTGTCTATTTTCGACGAGTCATTGAATTGATAGTATGACTTTTCTTTGTGTTCATTTCAGTTGCTCAGTTGACGAAGGACAATCATCATAATATGATAAAGTGTGAAGTTTGGAGTGGAATGCAAATTATTTTAAATTAATTCATTTTGAGACTATCGAAAATAGATAAATTCATAAATTTTGCTCTTCGTTAATAGTAAATCTTCAATGAGGGAAGAAAAATACTTGTTTGTCATTGTCATACATGTCTCATATTGATATATTTTATGACTCGCAGCAAGAATCTTTTATTGTGTCTAACTCTGTTGGGGATATTATTATTCCTTGTCTAACTGCATTGGACTGTTATTGTATAAGTGTGCCTTGTGTATCAAGCTCAAGCCTCAGTTAATAAGTTCTCACGCACTATGTAATTCACAAGGTAATAGAAAGTTCCCACATCTCACAATTAAAATTGACATAGTTGTCCACAAAATTAGAAATAGATTCAATTAATCAGTCAAATAAATGAACACGAGTAATCGCGTCATCTCATAAGATTATGAGTTTTATTTTTAAAAGTGCAAATAGCATTTGGCCAAGTATATGACAGGTAACTATAAATGACACGCTTATAATTATTGGTCTTGGTCTCGTGTTCATGTATTTTACAAATATTTTGCTCATAAATTCTTAGAATTCGTCCTTAGTCATAGTGGACACAATAATATTAGTTGATGCATCAGATTATTTAGATTGTACTGAGAAATTGGTTAAAGCAATATTCTGTGACTGTGTTGCACTCCTTCAGTCAGTTCAACTGTCATGATAAGTGAAATAAAGGAATAGCCAACTTAGGACAAGGCAGTCAGGTCGAGTCAACAAAGTAGACAGAAAAGGATTGAAATGAAAGCAAGCAAGCAGGAAAAGTGCTAGAAGCATTATTTTATTATACATACTACGATCATGCCTCGACTGTAGTGTGTGTATGCAGACATTATTGAACTTGGTGTGCATAACTTACTAGCAAAGAGCATTATTGAGTTTCTATACTTTCATGCATAATACTAAATATGAAGTCTCTATATTATGCCCTTTTCAACTGGAGACCATTCATTTCTTATGTTATACACAGAAGTAGCAAATGAAGGTATACGTAGGTAAGTAAGAAAATATTTCTATGAATGTACACAGACATGCATATGTACTAAATTAATATTTGCCCACTCTTCCCTTTATTTCATACTTAACCTTAATGTCTATTGCGTCGTACGGCAATGCACTCTAATGCTTTTTACCTTGCCAGCCTAAAAGAAACAAAATAATGTTGCACTAAAGCTCACCTTATAGCTGTGAGAAGGTTTTATGATCCTAAACAAATTAATATAATTAAGTCCTTTATGAGATCAGCTTTTGTAATAAATCGCCTTTTAAGAATATCTATTAGCTGTGAAAAGAAAAGCACCGTTGGTAATGCATCATTCATACTATGTCATGCTGTGAGCATTGATTTTGCAATTGGAGCTACAATTGTAATTAAAATCTTAATTTTCTTGCTGGAGGCTTCTTCGGGTTATATAAGTAGGATGGGCTGGCCAAATAGTGTCACAACCACATACATAGTATTAGTGACCTAATCTTGAACTGAAATGAATGAACGTAGCATACTACTATACAATCATACTCCCTGTTTATACACAAACAAACTGCAGATGCTAATCTACAAGAATGATTGTCTTTACTTTTGGTTATGATGTACAAATTCGCATACTTTCTTCAGTTGCTTATTTTTATAGTTACGCTTTTTAAGGATTGCATCCAACTTTTTGCAACATCACATTAATTTCATTAAAATTTTGCAGAACAGCAGCTGCAATACATTATATGTAGTGAAGTCGTAATTCTACTTAAGGTCAAAGCAATTAAATTCACACCACATTTTGGTTTTGGTTGTCAGTTTGTCACCTTTTCGGTTCTTCTTCTACTTGTATCCCTTTAGGCATACCTGTACAGCCGGTGCACCAACATTATAATATTTATTTATGTACACAGCTTAATTTTCTTGTACATGACAGTTTTCATATCTTTATGAACATTTTTATGAATGCTTCATGCTTGCAATAATGACTAAGATTTATTTGTAATTGTATTTACAGCAGCAGAGTAATCTAATTCTCATTAGTAACAAAACAAGTCCTGTTTCTCTTTTTAAGGAACTGTATATTATACTTGAAATACAAAAACAATCTGAGAATGCAGTAAATATTGTTGAGCATCTTGAAAACGGAAGTAAGGTGAATGCATGATATTTACTCACGTTCTTGTAACAAGGAGTGTATTATGTCCCTGGTTGAAAGTACACGTACGAGGTGAATTTATGAGTACGTATTTAAAATTGCATTTATATTTACTCTGCCCTCACTCAATTCAGGTATTTCTGTTGATGTAATGCGAGTTGAAAAATTTTCTATCCCGATAACTTCATTCTCAAAGACTTTTTTCCTTAATTAATGAGCTTAATCACTGCTGCGGTATGAGTCGTTTGTTGTCGAGTTGATTTTATCGGCAGATTACAACGGATGTAGGAACATATAACAGGTAGAAGTTAAACAGAGAGGAGTGAAAATCTTAGAAGCAGCGATAAAGATTAAAGAATGTGATGGCGTAGGCGTATACAGTCCAGTGATCCAGTGTATGTGGGTGTACGTACATTATACTCTGCACTGTGAAAAGCCAGATTAGCACAGGCAGAGAGGCAGATGTATGGCTAAGCGTGCTTTTGTAGAATTAAAGTTATGCATTACATATAAATAATAAGTACAAATTACATTTTGATTATGAAATGTGATGTGTATATCTTTAACATAATCTCACGTAGGTATATCACTTTACAAAGCATGCTGTTGTGGAAAAGCGTTTTTTGGTACTCATAGTTAGGTATAGATATCTGAGAAAAAGTGCTTAAAGGAGAGTTGATTTGACTGAGGCCTTGCTTGTCTTTGCTCATCCTTAATTGAAAGTAGCTAGGTGTGTATATTTGTATGTAAAGTCTGTAGTTGTCATATCTTTAATATTGGAAATGGTGAAGAATAGTAGTTGAAGAGTGATATTTAAGAGTTTGTAGGAATGGAAGTAAGTAAAGTACCTCCTAGTCCTAGTGCATAATGGTTTTAGGCTAGAAGAGTTGGCTGTTATACTTTAAGCATCAGTACTATAGTTATTTTATGTGATGTGTAGTAGTAGTCGGAGAGTAGAGGAGGTATTGGACCCGTGGTCGCCGGCGGCCAAGCTCCGCTCTGATGACGGAGAATGCCGGATTTGGCCAAAAGGCATTATTAACCCAACTTTGCCTGAAACTAAACGAAAGGCATTCGCTTGCGCTCACATCACATCAGACCAACATGGTACATACACACAGAGTCTACACAGAGAGAGAGCAGGAACATCACATCACACAACCTCCTCAACTAATACTCTACTAACTACTATAACTAAAGTAAGTCATACTAACAATAAGTACATGCGTGTATATCTTCTGTAGGAAGCACCTTGTCTCCCTTACTTTACTTGGTGCTTAAATTCAAGTAAAGTTGAAGTAGAATACAAGTAGTGGCTGCAATCGAGGCAAAGAGTAGCAGTAGGCGAAAGGAAACTGTTCTGTATAGGTACCGATATCTAATGTAGACACATAGAAAAAGAAGAACATCCCATCAACTCACTACATGAGGCTGAAGGTGGATAAAAGTAATACACATCCCTATCTCTCTCTCTCTCTCTCTTGATATGAGCATAAAACATACAAGCTTTGTATTGTGCTGTTACTTACTTTATATAGAATATTATTACAAATGTAGACTTCCCTCCTGTATACAATGTATGGCTAAGTAGACACAGACATACACGATGTTACGTAGTTAGGCCATGACTATGTATGTGCATGTATCCTGAAGCAAGGCAAGCAAAGCACCACTGCCAGCACTTTCCCGCAGATCACTTCAGCTTCGACTTCAGCCCTGTATACAGGCCAACACTCACTCGGCTCAACAACCAACCAACCAAAACCACTGCCAAAGTCTCAAGTCTCAACCAACTTGACTCTCTCAGTTCAACATCTTATAAATACGACACACACTCCCATACATATACACAATCACTATTCATAGAAAACTAAATTCAAATCTATTAGAAAAGCTTTGTTAAAATAATCTACTGAATATTAGAACGACTTGTATTTATTTCATTTTATGAGAATAATAAAGTGGAAATTAACTCACCCATAATAGGAAATTAGTTTTCTTGAAAACTGAAGAATGCAAGTTTCACTCCCGCTAAATAAACACAAGTAAAAGTCCACTGTGGGAAAAGAAAGTTAGCACAGGTACTGCTCGGGAGAAAGCCGGAAAGAAAACTAGATAGAACGGAAGTGGTGAAACATCTTGGTCATTCCTCTCTCTCTCCTCACTCACTGTGAAAACGGAAATAAAAATGTGCAAGCAAACAGTGTCAATTCAAAAGGAATTAACTCAGTGGAAAATGTAGCCGACATTTCAGTTTTCTACACAAATTCATTTTTACAGTATCACAACTACTGTGCATTTGAATATAACTGGAGTAGTCTTGAACCGTGAGTGAGTGAAGACAGAACATTTTCTCCTCACAGTTGCCGTCTCCACGTGGAAAGAGACAATTTTCTTCTCATTGAGAAATATTCGCGGCGGGAAGAAAACTCTGACTCTACACTTCCTTTTCACTATAATATAGCCGACCCGTCATCCGTCTCATGGAGTACAACTAATAATATTTTCTTACAACTGCCAGTAATTCGTCTGTGGATAACTCAGAGATTTTAATATGGCAAATAATTGCAACTTTTAATCTTCAGTTTCAAAACTAACAATTTTCCATCGACACGGAGTGAGGGAGTTCACAAGTTCTTTTATTACAGCTGACTTGCTTGTATATGGAGCGGAAACCAAATCCGAAGACCATCATGATGGACACCGCTACCTGTCCGAAGCGGTATGTGAAAACCCTGTACGATTTATGATCTAATTTTCCTATCTTAATTCAGTGCCTCTAATGTACCTTAAGTATTATATGTTGCTTTTTATCTCCTATCATGCATTTGTATCCTAGATAATATGTGAGATTTTCAAGAAACATGCTTTATTGCAAGCTTCTTTCATTGTTTCATTTATGGTTTTCTCTGTTCAGTATGATCAAAGCTGTGTTCATATAGTCGTATGACATTTTTATGAGACATCATTGCCCCTCCTTATTATCTTTACTGGAGACGACGACAGTAATTTCCAACCAGATTAGATTCATTACTGTATTTACTTGAGTTGTGTATTGAATGCATGTTGCCTGTTTATCTTTATATGCACAAAACCCTAGTATCTGATTGTAAACCGTTACTTGCAGTTAGGTCTTAGGACTATCAACATTTCTTCGTAAGAATCTCTTTTTGAGCATTAAATCTACCAAGCAAACCATCAAATATTATCTGACATCACTTTGGAATCATTAAAGATGTACATTTGGGAGTACGTAACTATATCCTAATAATATAAACAGGTGATATGAGTCGAAAAGGGGTTGTATATAATTCAAGCTACTATTAAGGCAGTTTTATTGTCTACAGTTTTGAATTCTTACGAAATCCCTGAATAAGAATGAATCGTGTTTATTTATTTTCGTTTATTGCTCGTATGCATATGGCTATGACTTTATGAAATTCTGTAGAGATTGAACGCTAAAGCAAGTTACATGTGATAACAGTTACAGATATCTTAAATATGATCCATTTTATATTATGCCTCTTCTGCTACATGACAAAAAGGTTACTGAATACACTTGCATGAATGCCAATCTCCACTGTATGATCGAGCATAATAATATTAAAGACTGTGAGTGCTCCCAGTAAAATTCCTACAGATAACTACACAATATTATCTTTATGTTTGTAAGAGGAGGGAGTAAGGTAAGCAGAATTGAAGGAAAGTAGGCTTCAGTTACGGTATATTGCTTATGCCACGATAGCATTCAGCATGAAGTTGTGCAAAGAGGTACACAGATAAAGAAGTCTGCCATTATGATTATTATTGAACGTATCTGATGAAGTCCTGCTCTTAAAGTCCTTTGAAAGAGTTATTTGATCTGGCTCCTGGGGAAGTTGCAGATGTTATCAACACCCGATGGTTGCTTGACTTGACTATCCCTTTCCTTTCTCTCTTATGAAATGCAATGGGAATATCTGATACTCAGACAGATACGACGACTCCCAATCCAACTCCCTACCCCAAACAACCAAGTCAGACCAAAAAGTAAAATTTACTATAAATACTACACACATTGTTGTTTTGCCAAAATCCCCATCTATTCACTAATCCTTCACTTCATGAGACTTAGCTATAGGCTCCTCCTCTATATATTTTTGTGTATTATTAGTACACTCACATGTTGTTTAACAGCCCAGAAAACTGCATTTCAGGGAAATCATCTTCGCCAACGTTTTATTACCCAGAAACAAGATTTCTGCGATTTGTGGAGATCATAATAATCCCCATAAATTCCTATACTTAGGTAAAGGTATATCCTACACATAAATTCTTACCCTTTACTATTTCTGTGATTGCCATTTGTATCTTAAATCTATGATGAATAGGAATAAAACATAGCATCTAATGATATATTAATGTTTCATGAACTATTGACACCAGTAAAGAGTAGAAACTGGGAAAAATTAGCTACACATCAGACGGAATAGTGAACGTATGTGAATTATCTGGTTTTTGGAAGTACAAAAGTATTTTTCAGCTATTTCAAATGCTGCAATACAAAATAGTGCAAAAACCAGAGTATGTTCAAAATGTTCTAGAAACTACACAGCTAAAAGTTAGATATTAGTTTTATAAGTAGGGAGCTTTTGTGTGTGACTGAATAGGTAGGAGAGTCTCGTCTCCTATTATTATGCTACATTACATTACTTTATTACTTTTAAGATAAGCTGGGAAACAGAATTCAGCATGATCAGCATAGCATTCTATTTCATACTGTCGGATGCCGGGAGGACGGCTGCCGGGCATTCAACATCCAAACCAAGCTATGAAGTAGGAGCAGTCTTTTCCTTCCTTTGGGCATTTCCCTATAATAATAAACTCGAACAACCGAACTCATTTCCACTTGAAGGATATCAACCACTATATGTATTCTCTTACCACTAAAACTTGCATATAAACCTTAGGATTTTCGATGCCAGCATAATATCTATGCTGTATTGTATAGATACAATGTTGATTTTCATAAGTTTACCTTGGCCTAGCCAAATAAAATGCAATCTCAATCTCAGCTGGAACGTTAGAGAAACAAAGTTAGCTCACTAAATTTGAAATCTCCATAAGGAATCGGTTATGTAGACCCATTAGTGATTAGAATTTTATTAATGCACGTATTATTGCAATCACCGTCATGAGCATAATAAAATATTGTAATTATATGGGAGGATGTTAAAAAGACTGATATTTTCTTAGCCATGAAAAACTCAAGCATGCGATTCAAAATGATTAGATCTCGTCAGGGAAAGGGAAGTTGCTGATGATAGTGTAATTATCTATGTCACTAAATACGAATTCAATAATCTAATGATGTAACTGTCTATAGCAACACTATCTAGCTTTATAAGAGTGTTTTGTTATATAAGAAGCCGGTAGCTCCGGATGCGATATTTGTACGAAGTTTAGCCAGAAGAGCTTATCGCTATAGAAGATAGTGATGTGAGTATTAGGTGAATGCATTTGGCGATTCATTACAGACATTAAGCACCCTAAAGCCATTCCCAGCCTTCAGCAAAAATCTTTGACGTTCCAAGCTACTAATTCTACTCCTACGGATCCACTAACAAGAGAAGTTCCTTTGTTGCTGACTGTCAGAGAAATGAATTGTGCAATGCAAGTGGCATGGCATTCCTTTCCAAAGCAATTGGTTGTTGTATGCAGCCACCGAATGGTGTCTACACCTCTATAACTTACCCCTCTTCTTTTTGCACTATCTACGTAATAGTTGTAATACATAAAAATTGACGTTGTTGTGGAGTAAATGCAAAATTCCAAAGCTTGGATTGACTACCTAATTGATTTCCGTCTTTAACAAAAGACACCTGAATACTGTTACAGATAAAATTCTTGGTTTCCTCATAACAGCAGTATGTGACTAAGTAGTACATTGTTAAACTGTTGTGCAATTACGAGAATAAGTTTTCATTGATAGAATCAAAGAGAGCGTAGGAAGTTGTAGCATCTTGTTTCTGTTGATGTCATTTAGATCTAAAGAGGATTTGCTACGCTTTTCGAGTAGGTAACTATGTAGTTTTTCTGGAATGAAGAAGACGTAATGCTAATAAAGCTGAGACTGACAGATGGAGAATATGAATGAAGGACTTATTCAAATAAGAATGTATTTAATCTAATTGAAAGATGGGGAGTAGTAGAAGGGTAATTAGCGTATGAGTCTGAGATAATGAGGGAATGGGCATGAGAAGGTTTGAAATGGGGACTCATTGGATGTGGATTGTTGAGAGGATGTAAAACACCCACTGGATGTAAACGTGTTGTAAATAGTAGCCTTTAATATGCATGTGCTCTAACTTTACTTACCTTGCATTACGCAAGAATACATAAATGAAAATAAAGTATAAAAGGGAAGTAAGAGTACCTAGGGCTAAGCCGGGTGGTGCATGAATATGTACGGTGTTATAATATAGCGGGCATTGTAACAGAACCAAGAGCGGGCCTCCTCGCGTAATATAATATGCCTAATATTATATGATGTAGGGGTCCCTAAAGAGTTATTCGGTTCGGGACTTTTCCAATGGAATGCCCCAGGACATTCGGTTCACATAAGCAGTTTACTTTTCTATCGTATCGTATCGCGTACGTCCTATCGCACTATCGCATTGTGCTCAGCTTTACTTTACTCTCCTCCTCTGTTCTCCTACTTATTTCGTCAATCTATGTATATTTGTGTATATTTGTGCTATAGGCAGCAGTCATGTATGTATGTACGGACTCTGTATTTTACTTAACTCCAGGGTAGTTAGAACTTTGCCGGAGAATAGTTAAAAGAGTATGTCATAACAGGAAGAGAGAATATTTTCTCGTATGTATTTAGCTAACAGTACAAAGATCTCTATGCATGTATAGTGCAGAGGAGCCGAGAGACAGAAAACGGCAAGAATAGAAGAATAGACTTCAGAAATAAGAGACTTTGCAGAAAATGAAATGCTCCTACACACAATACACTCAGCATTTATATCTATGGCCTATACTAATATAGAGACTATAATATTTAATAGAAATACTACATTTATGTCCAACTCTATTTCTACCATGTATATTAAATAATGCAGATAGACATCGGCATAAGTCCAACTAGCCAGACAGGCCAAACTACATAAAATAGAAAAGCCAGTAGTCAACTGACTTTGACTGAATAAAGGAAAACAAGCAATGAATTCACTCTATGTAATATCATATTGTTGTTACGCTCTCCTCCTTGTTCTACTCATGCCTGCCTCCAACTTCCACTCTATTATGAACCTCTGCTAATCATAAGCTATTTCTTCAAAATGCCCCCAGAAAAATTCACTTTTCGCTGAAGGACAAGTTTACTTGTCCCACTTTGCTCTTCGCTCGATATTCATTTCGTCATCAGAATGAACGACGGACAAACCCCCACTGCTTAAACTCAATTTACAATTACGAAATAAATACAAATCACATAAAATACACTCAAAAACATCAGAAACCAAATCGAACTCTTCTACCAATGCTAATATTGCTATCCTTCATTCACAATAAACTGTCTGATGAGAATAACCGAAATATGGCAGAAGGGAAACTATTAGTACCTAGCACTTATTCAACTAATGTAAAAGACATTGTACAGCTATGAAAACAATAAGTAAGAGTCTTGTCTTTTCTCTGTTAGACTAAAACAAAAATCGCTACAATTTATATTGAAAATATTCACTAGGTATTCGTAGCATGTGTATTTGGTATACCATTCAATACAGAAGAAATATATTATTTTCTCTTCGACATATTCCGAAACTTATACTTTTACTGCCAAACTGATTATCTCAAGTATTTATAGTACAAGACTAACAACATGTAAAGTGGGAATTAGTCAAGAACAGCATGGTAATGATTAGGGCATCTGTAAATAAGTACCTATTACGAAATCCCTATAAGATATATAAAAATGAAACAAAGTTCTATCAAACAAGAATTGTTTCTTATTCAAAGTTATTATGCTATAATTTGTTTCTTCTAAAAGTTGAGACACTTGTTCGAAAGTTTGTCAAAAGTGATAAAAGCAGCGGCATTGCATATTAATAGTCTGGTTAGTAAATTATACTGTCTTCTGTAAAATGTGTATGCATATGATTGAGAGTAGCTCTAAGGAAAACACAGTGAGAGATGTCTGAAGGTGCTTACTTTTTAGGGTATCCTAACAAGTGGATACTCAAAGGAACTACACTACAAAAATATATATCAAGCTTACAACATTATATTCATATATCTGTATTTTAGGGACTTGAGAGTATTTACAGCGTAGATAATATAGTAGATATATAAGTAAAATGCATTACTTATGCTTACATGGAGTATCAGTGCGTTTCTAAAAGATCCGTATGTTTCATAAGAATTTCTTGTGTATTCTTCAGGAAACTGTCACCAAGCGGGTCTCCAGTTCCCTTCTCGCCTCCGGGAATGTCAAACTCATCCTCGCCTACACCGCCGGTAGCTGGAACCGCATCGGCAGCCGCTGCAGCTGCTTTAGCTTATAATCCGAAAATAGTGGGGATTCCTTGCATTGCTGCTGCCTCCAAGTCTACCGCCCCTGTGCACATTGATGTGGGAGGGACAATCTACACATCATCTTTGGAAACTCTAACCAAGTAATTTTTTAATTTCTTCTTATAACTCAAATTCATAAAGTATTTAAAGTGTATGAGGGAATTTCGAATTCATGTATAGATAGAAAATGACTTATCTCTCCCATTTTATGTTCACTGTTTTACTTTTGGATTGGTTTTTTATGGTTTGGAGCTACACATCTTATTTGTCAAATGAGAAAGGGATTTTTAGAAAGGAGATCCTAAATATCTTTATTAAAATATTCCATTTCTCCTCCATAGTAAGATGTTGCATTCTTTCTCCTACGCAGTTCGTGTCAATTTACTTAAGTGTACGCATCCAGGCGCTTATTACTATGCATAAGTATGTATGGATGTTATGAAACATTACTATGCTTATGAAACGGAAATATATTATATCATCATGAATCATGATGCTTACATAAGAAAAGAGCCTGTCTGTCTGTTTTCGGCAAGAAATGTAATAATAATGTCTACTCTGTAATAAGATGATGATGACCTGGAGCTAAGGTGTCTTTTCTTCTCTTTAGTTTTCGGGGCTTGGTTTTGAAGCTCAGTCAGTCAGTCAAATCAACTTGAGTGAGTCGGTCTAACATTTACGCTAGGCTAGACTTAAGCTTAAGCCATCAATTTTATATCTCAACTCACACTCTGTTATATTAATTGCTAATACACGCGCTTTACACACTTTTCTTTTTCCGACATTTTTCAAACTCAAAGCAAAACTTTGCCCTTTACAAATCCTTTAGTTATCAAACAATCTTTAGTACTTTCCCTAATGACTAGTAATGACATTTAAAATACTTAGGGAACTACTATAGAAATTCCTAGTAATTCGAGATCCTTCAGGGAAGATCTTCATAAGTGACACCTGTAGCAAACATTATTATACATTCTCTTATATTAATGCCGGATTTATTAAAAGTAGCATCCATTTTCATGGATCGGATTTAATTATTTTCTCCATGCAACCCTGTAGTTCATGGAGAAATTTGTCTAGAATCCAGTTAACGACGTAAGTTGGTTGAATTTTGGGAATGTTCCTCCAGTCAGTAGGTTGCTAAATATTTATTAAAGACTGAAGTTTAAAACAGGGCTTCATTGTAAATGTATATTTATTATGAGAGTAACTTTGAGCACATGTGTATGCAGAAAGAGAGGGGAGTGAGTTGTGTCATAAGGTATAGATAGTGTAAGAATGAGTTTGTATACACAGACAAGAAAAGAACAGAAGAAAAGTATGTGCGAGTATAGGCACATTACTTACATGGCATGGCATAGGTTGCAATAGTCTGAGACCATTGTTAGAAAACTTGTGTTGGGATGACCTCCGGCTTTTTGTCATTGGAAATTTATAGATGAGGACGAAAAAGAGCTCCAGGTGAATTTCTACTTCTACTTCTCATTATACTGTGCCTTGGCTGGTTTGGCTCGGATCCTCTTGGCTTTACTCACTCATTCTCTGCACTTCATTTTAGTTTGCATTACTTTATTTTACTTTGCTTTACTTTAGTACTCCACCTACTTAAAGTTCACTTTATTTTAGTTCACTTGTCTTGTTCTTAAGTTCCAGGCCAATGTTGCACACGTAGAACCTTCCTTCACCTTCTGCTCTTGCTTCGCCTAGCATGACATCCCTCGGCTTCCCTTCTTCCCTTCCCTTGGCCTGACATGGAAACTCTTCTGGAAACTTATTTTATTCTCGCCAAACATCTGACGTCTGACCCGACTTGACCTGGTCGGTTCCTTCTAAAGCATTCTTCAAAAGTCCAACAGAAAACAAATTAACTACATCAAAGTACGCAACATGAGAAATATAATATTACGTGAAAACTAGAGATTAACTTTCTACGTGAACATGAACACAATCCATTGAGAATTAATTATGTACATGTTTATCTCTAAATATTAGTAAAATGCATTAGTATTCATTTTGTATCTGTTTCTCACATTTGTTTTTTCACTTTTGGCACCTACTATGCTCAATTGCAGATTATTACGTACACCTTAAGCATATTAATTCAGGATGTTTAAATCCTTTGCCATGTACACATGTACAAGGTACATAAATAATAAGAATGGTAAAGCCCAGATGCATGAAAACTAAACGAGTTGATTTATTACCGGATACAATAATTCTTATTGAATTCTCATGTTAGTCAACGAAGAAGTAATGAAGATAAGATTGTCAGGAGTTTTTCTAAATTTTATTGTGTCTTATGTCCTTCTAGATTAGACTCATTCCAGTTTAGTAGTGTGTAGTAGTAGCCAATATAAGTTGTACAGTACAATGCAGTAGTTGTGTCGTTAAAAAAATCTTGTTCATGACTATGCACATAGTTCGTATTCCACATGTTCAACTTTCTCTAGGCATTTCATCTATTTTGCAATGCATTGCATTAAAATTTTTTAGACGCTTTTCATTTTTCTTTACTTATTTACAATAAGTACACTTTTGTAAGGGTAAAGCAAGTAGATTACTATATTTTCTCTGTTATCAATAGCGTAGGGTAGTGTACTTATAATAGTTATAATAACAATGCATGAAAGTCTCTATTTGTTATGTACATAGATATAGATATATTAGTTTACTAGTATGATAAGTATAGTTACTACGTGTGTGCCAGTATCTGAGAAAATTCGAGTAACAGTATAGAAATAACATGTAACTTTTTGGTTGTAGGCAGTAAGTAGGTATATTATTGTAGTTTGTATAATATGTAGTTCACTTACATAGAATCTATTCCTTCAACTTCACATTTCTTGACTCCAGGGTTTTACATTTACGTCTTTTACTTATTTGGACTGTGAGGGAACTCACATTCTTATTAACAACTGCCTTTCCTAATCTGAAACTTTGAAAAGCTAACAATAAGTTTAAGCAACTAAAGTGACTTGACTGTGATACAAGTTTCTGGGAAATATTTCCAGAAGTCCGTCCACACTTTGGTACATTACATTAGCTTACCTTAATAGCACGAAGAAGCGAGAGAGAGAGACAGAATGCTTTACTTTAGATCTGTTCGTATGGAATAGAAAGAAGAAGAAGGAGCTCAAAGCTCAAGTTTTTGCCTCATTGAGAAATTGAGAAAAGTGGCTTTTTGCTGAGAAACT
>JAAAYG020006633.1:13273-26812 GCA_009936455.2 Tomocerus minor | reverse complement strand
CTCAGCTCATGACAGTTAAATGCAAACTACAGAGTATACTCTGTAATGTTGCTAAACTACTTCTTCAACTGTCTAAGCTTGTCATGTAAATATACAGAGGCAGACATATTACGAATGCAGCTTTTATCTGTAGTTAGTACTTTTCTGCAAGATACCCATTACTTAACTCAATCTGTTGGATTGACAAGTTCACAGAGGAAATCTCCCTTTTAAACAGAAATCAACCAATTCATGTTGTTATTTGTTAATCCCTATTCATAAAGAATGTTATTAATTCGGTTATTATTCTCTGACTTGAACTAAGGTGTTCAATTATTTCATGATATGCTTTACATCTCTAGTATTTATATCCGTTTAGGCAACATTTTTCACTGTAGTCTCAAGAATTGCATGATCAGGGAATATTAAATGCAATCCACATGAAATAATAGATGAGCTTCAGCTCAAGAGAATAACTTGAAGATAAGTGTTAAGAATAAGGATAATAGTTTCCAGAAGAAAAACTAAATAGACCTCCTGTTTCTGTCTTTCGCAAATAATAGCTTTGTGCATTCGTTGGGATACCTTAATTCGCGTATAATTGGGTCTGCTAAAATTTAATCTCACCTATCTATAGTTTGCATACCAGGTCGAAATAATAGACTTAATTGGGCTTATTTCTTAGCATTTTTGCTCTTCACGGGGATTTTGAAAGAGGTTAACAGTAATTTGCTTATTGGAATATAATAATGTCGCGCCTGATTTTCTTGGTGTGCTGAAGGATCACTCACGTAAAAATAATGCATATTATATCCTACAACATGCAATGCAGAGCATATTATACCATAATTTATCATTCAACACATAGCTATGTAAGGAAGACTAATTTTTATTAAAAAATGCATATAACTACTAATGAAACAATGCATTCGTGTTTTAGACGCGATGCTATTACTTCATTTACGTTTGTTTCTTCACTAAATGTCCAACTTCCAACTACTTAAGATGGATTATTTGATTTCCATTGTTCAGATACCGACAAACTACAGTGTACAGTGCGTCTTATAAATAAGTATAGGTACGACTGCGTTTTTGACATCTTATGCAAATATAATTCGATTTAAATTAAACTTTTACATGTTTCGTAGTATTTTTCCTAGGGCTTTTGATATAGAAAAACAATGTTGATCTAAACGGACTTGGAGAATTTTCACTCACAACGCTATGTACCATTACCTATTGCCAATATTCATCGGAGAATTCGGAGATATAGCAAAATTTATCAAAAAGAGTTATATCTCCGAAGCAGAGATGAAAGTTATCAATAATGGTCCATAGCTTGTGAGCTTTGAGCATTGTGCTAATCCGTTTAGATCAATAGCCTTTATTCGTCGAAACCTCTAGGAAAAATAGAATTTCTCCCAAAAAAGTAAGTCATTTTTCCATCTCATACTTCATTGTGGATTATGTCATGTTTTTAGTTCTCGTTCTTAAATATGTATTAAATATCCATTGACATTTTGTTAATGGGATGATTACCAATAAACTACATAAATGACCGTTCACGCTCATCTTAAATAAAGTCCTCTAATTATAACAATCCCAGTGTATATCACAAGGTAGAGCAGTGAGTCTCGAATTGTGTGAGAGGAAAATAATTCCCAAAGATGGTTAAAAAGGCACACAACTTCTGATAAACCATATCTTTCAATAACCTCATCCATTTTCTAATTGACTATGAATAGATGATGTATGTATGTTAGTGGGAGAGTGTGATATATACTATTGAGTAGAATAGACACACTACCGCTCAAGCCGCGAGGACTTACTTGCAGTGAAATATAGATGATAGGACATTGCAAAAAAAATATCATTTGCCTAGGTCTCGATCTTTAGTCAGGGGAAATACAAACTAAAATATTTTGTGGGTGTACTATATGCTTATGATACATTATTTTTTTAAAAATATTTTTGTAACTATTGCTAAAGATTGCTTTTCGATGTGGCTCATTTCTCCTCAAATATATTTTAGGCTCTGCAACACCTAAAAGTTTCATCGAAATCGAATTGCACTGCTCAAGCTATTGTCAAAAACTAAGTCGTACATATATACTTATAAGACGCACTGTAATGAACAATAGAGCACACAGTCAGTGTCAATACGATGACCTCTTTTCCAAATTTCTAAATACTATCCTTCTTTTCCAGCGTAGTATACATTGAAGTGATATTATAACAACCTATTTTATTGACAGCATGCTCATTGAAGTCTCACAACCAACATAATTACCAATACTATTTCATAGAAATGTTACATTATATTATTCGTGAAGTTCCGGCAAAGCAGTCCGCTTTTGCTGTTAATTGTCAAAATTCCAATGCATTCCAATGTTGATTTTTGCCCGTACAAATGCTTTATACACACTATTGAATGTAATATTCACTGCCACCAAATATTTACACTTTGTGGTGTTTGATATTATGGACAGTATACTTAGAGTGGATGTAGGAGTAAATTGAGTAGCATGAATTCTGCAGTAGTGTCTAAGTGATTACTTTGTTTACCCGAAGAATGCTCTTTGTAATGAAGATAAATGAATAAGTGGCTACAATTACATTCTGCCTATATTGCATATCATTGCTTGACACTAATTGTGAGCTATATACATACTTAAACGTGACTCGTTTGCTTTCATTCTTTCCATTTGACACCTAAAGGGATATGTAAAGGAGCATTGCACAGCTATTAAAAATCGGTTCACGCCATAACATTTTTGTCAACATTTAAAATTTTGTGGACATTGATTGCCAAAACGATTTTCATAATAAAGAGAAAATTGGATGTTAAATCATCGCCTAATTAACAGTTGCGTATATTGGTCTCTGACTCGTTCTAAATTTGCTTTCCTGTATTAAATATATAAACTGTTGATTCATTGAATTGAACTGTTGATCTGCATCAATAGTACTGCAGATGCAATGTTATTGTTGGTGAAAAGACGTTAGTCACACATATTTCATTATTTGTTCAATATTTCTGTCATATATTACACAAGCTGCGGAAGCAACTCAGTCTATAAGGATCTAATGACTACAAATAATAGCACACTAACCAGATTAAATTGAAACTCTTGATAAGTTAATCATAGAGAATACTTTTATAAAGAAGTTTAGTTGGGAATCTGAATTGTACGCAATTGGCAACGGTTATATGTGGTGAGTCTTAGTTGTAACAAACTATTCATTACTTGGATTAGCAGTAGCCAGAATTACGACGACAAAGAGTGAAGTGTAACCTGCAAAGCAATAAATAGGTTTACATGGCATATTCATATGTACATGTACATGAGAAAATCCTTGATTTTATGTTAGATTGTTTCGCACTTTCTCCATTGCGGCTGTCTAATTGTGGCAGAAGACACGAGAAGTAAAAATCTCATTTCATCATCGTAAAAATAAATAGATGCACACATGACACGTAGTTTTACAAAATTGCTGTTACAATGCAGCCTTCGTTTGCAACTCTGAATGCGAATAGTTAGCAAGTAGCAACTACAAACACCATCAATTAATCAATGGACATGAAATAAATGAGTGCACTTTCCAATATCTGTATTCATACACAAATAGTTCATTCATTTTCGGTGATACATTTTAGGGGGTCATAATCTCTGATGTAAACACCAGTAGTACAGTAAATAATACATGGAAATACGAGGAAACAAATGCACGATTCCATTCTGAACATAATACTCACATTATTTATTAAGCCTTTGTGTTTATCCTGTTCCATCGCATTATTAGAAGCAATTTATTTTCATAATTGTAAGCTCCATTCATAGTAAAAAGTTTACAAACAACTTGGTTTGTACAGGTGAACTTCAGTTAACGATAGATGTTTCCAATAAAAAAACTGTGAATTACACTAATAATGCCACAAACGAAAAACTATTGTGTGTCTCATTTCAAAATTTGGATTCCAATAACCTGCAATGATATATGCAAGATATATAATTGTAACCAAGCCCAGTATGATTACTTAACAACGTGATCATATAGAATTAGTAAACAATCGGGTAAATTGAAGAGTAGATAGCGATTGAAATCGTTTGCATTGCATCACGTATAGGCTATCGGTATCTTTAATTTTACACGATACATTTATATATTTTGGGAAGCTACTACTAGCAGAATTTTTCTTTTGTTGATACAGTTAGATAAAGTTAGAATAGAATGCGTGTGTTCAATTGAGACTGGTGATTAGTTTATTTTATCTCGGAAACTTCTCTATGTTTATCACTAATGCTAACGTAAGCAGAGTGTCACCATTGTTAAGCGACAGACTAGGAATATATCGGTCATGTATTCCATTTTTCTGCCTTTCACTCATTCACATTTGTAATTAACATGTCATAATTTCATTGATATTGGCTGTAATATTGTTTATTTTGCGGGAAATAAGTTAACAATGAGGGAGTTTGCATGCAAAGAAATATCGAGTTGTGCCTTGAGGTAGTAGGCTAGCTACCATGCACACTAGAGAGATAACAGAGATATCCCAGCCTTTTTAACACATAATCATGAGGAGTTTGTTGGTTGTTATCTAATCTAATCTTGTTAGCGCTAGCTAATGCATTCAGAATATTAATATTTGATGAGCTAAAGGGTGGTCCACAAACATCATTAAATTTTTTAGAGGGATGCTATCGTTTCATGCAAAGGACTCGTTCTTTATATTTATCTCCCATCATCATACATGCATAGGGCAATAATGTGAAGAGGGAAAAGCCGGCACAGCCCAAGCCAGTATCATTTTTTAGTGAAGTCCACAGAGAACTTGACAAATTTTTAATTAAGAGATTGGCTGACGGACGCCAGTCCAATGATAATAAGTTGACGTGCCAATGTAAATGTAGTACTAGTGTAAGTGTTAGTCTGGGCGTTTACCAAAACTGAAATGTGAGTGGTGGAATGGAAAAATGGCATTGTAGACATGTGAGGAGGAAAAAGGCCGTTTATATATCCATAGCATGTACATGTATATGTACATGTACCACAGAATGTGTGTGTAAAAGCAACAGAACAGAAAATCGAGGTGTCAACAAGGTCTTCGCGGTTGAATTGTTTGTCTGTCACTATGTCCTTTCCTATATTTCTCGAGTTTTCATGAAGAAGGGTCTTTATAGTTAAAATCCATAGATATACTTCTCCACAATTACAGAATACTACAAGGTACCTCAACACTTTGTGTCCTGAAGGATATAATGCTATTTTGTACAATGTAAAACATATTTTCTCAAGTGTAGGATCCGTAGAGCAAGACTTCCTTCGGCATTCATTCGATAGGGATCTGCACATGAAGAGTTGTCGATGAAGACTTAAGGAGCTATTAAGTTCTCAATTGAATTGTTAAGCGAGATAGGATAGTAGTGTGGTAAAGGAAAAACTTTGTGTATGGTAAGCATGCATTATGGTCATACGTTATGGTTAATGGGATGTTATGTATAATACATGGAGACTATTAGAATTGGAATATTCACAGACAGGTACCTGCCTGTCGCTAGCTAAGGAATATAGCAGTAGAGAAGTACAGGTATATATATATATAGGCAGGTGAGCAGAGTATTATTGTTGGCTTAAAGTAACTTTTGCTGATGCGAATGATGTTCAGGCTATTAAAGTGGTGTTGTTGTGTGTGAGTTAAGAAGGTGAGGAGCAGAGGCTCAGAGATGGACATAAGACATAAGACTCTGGAGCTGAGTCTGGGATTATGGGATTGTAATGCAAGGCGAGAGTCGGGAAGCTATAGGCAAGTGTCAGGCCAAGTAAGACAAGAAAAGTCAAGGAATTAGTCGAGGAAAGAATTTAGGAGAAGAAGAGAGCTGACTAAGTGAGTGAGCTCACGCTCGTCGTGGAGTCGCATCGCAGTGAGTTGAGAACTTGAGTTGTTCAGAGTGAGTAAGAAAAGGAGCCAAGAAATGGTTAGGGCAGGAGAGGACGGGAGAGGGAAAAGAGCGTGATTCGAGCAGGAGGAGGTCGAGCCGAGGAAGTTGAGCAGCCGAGGCAATGGGTGTAGTGGCCAAGGTGGAGTCAGCACCAGGAAGACAGCCCCAGAGTTGGCTGGGGGAGGAGCCCCGCAGATACTAAGGGGGCTCTTGAGAGTTAGCTCAAAGAGTTTCTCTAAATCCCAATTACAGTTTGTAAGCGACTTGCACGGAGATCAGATCACTCACTACTTTACTAGCAGCCTGAGTACAATTTGGACTTACTAGCCAGAAGAGGAATATAGAGAGAAGAACTAGTTCTCCTGCTCGCAATCACTCTCTCTATCCAGTGCTATTTGTTTGCAGTAGTCGTAGTCTTCACATCATTCTTTGGCAACTGAACTCGTTCTCCGACCAAGAGCCATCCTCCCTGGTTTAGTTTCGTTCAACTGCCCTGCTCTTCCTCTCCGACTCCACTCATTCCCTTCGTGAACTGTGCACTCGCTCGCTCCGCTTTTCCTATTAAGTGCAATTAGTGGAAATTGCTCTCACGTGCACCCAATTTTTGTGATCTTCTCTCTCAGCTGTGTGTTCTTTAAGTCGTTACGACGTTGAACTTTGGAGATATCACACCGTTCCCGGGACTAGGCCTGTCGCCGGTTCCGGGTCCGGGTGGTGAAAACCTAGACGATATGAACCATCAACCCGCATCTTCGTACAGGGCAGCTGCGGCTGCTGCCGCCGTAGCTGCTTATCAAGAACAGAACTATCGTTCAGGATATTTCCCGGCACAAAACCCTTATGCACATGCAGGCTATCACTTGGGAACACCGTACCCCCCACCCTCACCTCCTAAAGATGGTAAGATTTTCAATATATCATTGTTTCTATTTTTGTCATTTTATGCAATACCTACGCCTGAAAATCAAAATTTTCAAGCAAACAACCCTTTGTTTACCCGAGAAAATGTAAAAGCGCTAAATGTCTAATCCACTGCAGATTGTAAGAATGAGAATATTATGATGACAACATGCACTTCAGAATAGAATTTGTGATACAGTATGTGATGTCATGTCAGAAGCTCGTTGTGTATGTTATGTTGTTCTTAACATGCCGTATTTATAGAATTCTCTAGTTTAACTTATCTTAGAAGCTACTCCGACTGGATTGTCTTGTTAATTATGCATCTTCTTCCATTGTGAGTGCTCATAGAGCACCGGACTTGAGTGCAACTGTGAAAAATTTAACACTGACTCTCATGTGCGTTGTTGCTTCGATAAATTGGACTTGACACTTGAAGAATCTAAACTGAACTTGAAGTTTATCGTTGCCTACATGGCATGTGACTAAGTTAATTACCCTACAAACTCCACAGGCCTTAATTTTCTGATCGAATCTATTTCCACGCGTGTAATTATCTCGCGGAAAATTAACAAGTGCACAAGATAGCCACAATTGAATTAAACCTACCTCCATTTCTCAACAGTTTTGCCAGATACAACAAAACTCTTAGTGTCTATTAGCCTTAATACTATCGACATGTGGAAGATTCTCAATTCTACTAAACCTGTCTCAATCAAATTCACCACAACTATTAAATTTAACTATTTAGCTATTCTGTGATTATTCACAAACAATGCAAAAACAATAGTATCATTCGTATTTATATACATAGCAGAGAAACATTTATACTTGCGACACACTATTGATTGTGTGTTCAAATTTCATTACGAAAACAGTTTTAGAATTTAATATTCTCTGATAAAGATGTATATTGATATCTGTTTAGACTACATTAAATTGTCTAGGATTCTTATTGCCAGAATTAAATTGATTGTGTACAAGAACATAGAAGATACTACAATTGTACTATCATCATACAATGTGCACTTCTTTCTGTATCAATGCTTTGTATGTATATAAACATTCAGAGCCTATCATTGATGTATACTGCTTAGCTATTGTAAACTAATAATACGTTAAGTGAATATCTTAGTAATTTAGTTATGACGCAATCGAAGGAGATACATTATTAAGCATTGCGTAATAGAATTTGTTGTTTACTTAGCTGCATTATGAATAATTGTGCTATGAAATCAAATGAATTGGCAATGTGCTCTGAACATTTGGCATTAGGATTCGTATCCTATACAGATATCATTGATTGAACAGTCATAAGTACGAAATGTTAAGTATCGCATGACCCAATGTTTGTTTTCTCGTGATGAGTTGAGTCAAACGCAATTCAAGATGGATAAGATCAAACATAAAATTATGTTGAAGTGTATAGAGGAATATACGGAGAGACAGTACATTGTCCATGTACATATTAAATTAGAATGACAACAAGTAGGTAGGTAAAGATTGCATCAATATCATTAGTCAATGCTAAAAACATATCATGAGGTCGAAACTCTATTTGTTTTACTAAAGAGTAGGCAGTTAACCTATGACAATAGATTGGTTTTGATGGAAATGTTTGTTGTAGGTAGAAATGGCGAGCAGTAGGAGTTCAACTAAATGACTTATTTATCCGTGAAGGCGGGCATTGGCCCGATGTTATTCCCCGAGTACTAAAAGGATTGAGAAATATATTAGAAAGGCTGGCGGAAGAAGAGAAATGTATTTTAATATGTATGATATAGTTATGCTATCACCAGTCATCGGATATCTTGATATGACAATGTAAACAATGAGCTAGCCTTCGCATGAGATGATAATTAAACACGAATGTTCTAGTAAAAAAATTAGCTCAGTTTAAAAAATCACAAAGCGGGTGATGAGTAAATAATGATGGGGCAGTTAGTAAACTGCCCATTGCATGTATTGTTTGCTGATAGTTAATAAAGCAAATGAGGAGCATGGCTGGGAATTGAATAAATAAACTGTTAGTCGATAGTGTATGATATGAATGAATGTTGCGACCTGTCCCATCCCTCTTGTCCCTTAGGATTACATTTCGTGAAGAACTATTCAATTTATTTAATAATGAGGAATGGGATATTATGGACTTTATACAGAGCCGAAAGAAGAGCCCGGAGGTTTACGTCTCAATGGAAAAGGAAAGAAGATGCGGAAACCCCGGACCATCTATTCTTCTCTGCAGTTACAGCAGCTGAATCGTCGTTTCCAACGTACTCAATACTTGGCCCTGCCCGAAAGAGCCGAATTAGCTGCCTCTCTTGGTCTCACACAGACACAGGTTAGAAAACTTTTTGATTATTTCCAAGTACTTTTCTCACTTAAGTTTCTATTTTCATCTGAAGTCGTCATTTGCGTCAATGACCATACTCAAATTGTAAAGTAACGAATGATTTCTATTGGAAATTAATTAGCACCTGTGATACTCCTTGATGTGATCTGATGTAAAATCTCGAATTAGAAACTATCCTTCATTGTATCAAGATCAAAGTAATTTGAAATTGACGTTTTCTTTGCATTTGTTAATCTTAGCGTGCTAACAAAAAAAAATCCATAAAAATAAATCTGTGACGGTAGAAATAATATTTAGATTGTGAGTGACATCTTAGAAGAAGGTTATTTCAATATAGTGCCTCTTTGGCTTGAGGCTTAGCTTAATATCTGTATTCATTTGATTTATGGCACACTAAAAGAGATGCAGGCTAACAGTAAACTACAAGTACCAACAACCAATTCCCAACTAATGATATTCTATGTATTAATAATGATGACTAAATTGAGTTTTCTCATTGCAAATGGGACTCTGCTGATAAGTTTTATTTATTGTAAGAGTGAGTTATGATTAGTGGGAAACCTTCTGTTTGGCAGTGCATCCGTAGCTGTCTATTTATTCTCGATGAGCACCTTTTGATAATGAATGGGTAGTTAATCCGAAGAAAATGGATTCTTGAAAATTTTCTATCAGTAAGTCGAATGTATTGACAGGTAGACATTTGTCTTATGTGTTGTAAAGGATAGAATGCTTAGGGTTTGACTTGATTTAGTCCCTAAGAGAGGAAGCTCCTGTGATTTTTTACCGGAGAATGTATGAGATAGGAAGGGACGGTAGAGGAGTGTAGTCGAATTCTGTCTATTATTCTATGGAAGGAATAAAAAAGGCCGAATCATTATTTAACTTTGTACAAGCATAAATAATTTGTACCGTAACCAGAAGCAGTGAATGGATTTGCACGGTAAATTATGAGTTCCCCTGAAGAAGTTTTAATCTTAACTTGACTCAACTCCAATGTGGTAACGATCAATTCGGATAGTTTTGTGTCTCGCGGCATGAGCACTCTTTAGTTGAGTAGACGTGCCGTTGTTGCTGTGCTCAGCATTGACTCTCCTAATACATTTCTGGTGCATTCTCAGTTGTTTCTGCCTGTGAGTTTGTGAGTTGATATACGAAATGAAGTCAGGTCGACGAGTGTATTAGCTGCATCACATAATAATGTTTACTATTTAACTAGGGATTTATATAGAGTCATTTTTATAGCGTGCAGACATTAGTACGACGATGGAGCCATGGGTTTAACTAGGAGGTACCTATAGGACTATTTATAATGTATATCATGTTATCTGAGAACACGTAGGTGTATTACACCTCGCTCCTGTGTATGTGTCTATGAGTTTCTATAATAAAAGTACATATCAATTTTAGTTTGCTCAACTTTTCCTACTTAGTTAGCCTCAGCGTAGCTCCTTGCTTTTGCTTTGTACTCGCTATTATTCTTTAGGTAGGAAACTTTGAAAGTCTTACGGTTATTATTATTATTTCTCGTACACACTCTGATGAATGCAATACTAACAGAAGGCGAGGCAAGGAGAGTTAAAACGTAAACTAAAGTAAAACATGCAGATACTAAACAGAGCAGAATGCATTTTATCGTCGTACATATGCTGTGTATGCTATAACTCCGCTCTCCTCTCTTATGCTATGTTGCTTTGGCTGGATAAAGACAAACTGTAACACTTCTAGGCGAAGTAGCAATCGAATGTTGCAGAGGAACAGCACAACATAAGCGTAATATACGACAGGGACGAAAGATCCTGGCTTCTGATAAGGTAGCTTAGCTGGGTAGCTCCGAGCTCCCATTAAAACCACCAAACCAAACGAAACTCACAGCTCTTACATAGTTACATGGAACACATCACTGCAGTTTTTGCCAAGAACACCTTATTATTCTATTCTCCTCTCTGTGGGATGTCAAGTATAACTTGTTAAGAAACTCTCCTACACACACACTACATACACATTGCAAATTCATTTTTTACTGTTCTTTGATATAAACGTAGCGAGAGATTATGGATATATACGACTAAGATTACTGCATACACTCCTCATAACTCATAATAAGTATATTAATATATGTATCAATCCTTGGAACAATAAAACAGATATAATAACAACTACAAAATGTACTTCTGATATGCTATCTTACGTATCTACAATTGCGTACATATAGTAAGTCGAAGAGATAGGCACGTATATCCCTAGCTCTTAGTAGCAAGTACAAAAAGCACATTTATATGATATTTACATTGGATTTCTAAGTGCAATTCGTACTTCTGACAACCTATGCGCTCCTTTCCGGAATAAAAATGTGAAATGTACAAAAATTGTATCACTGCAAGGATTTTTTTTAGATTCTGTGAATATGCCCCCTACTTCATACTCTTGAAAGTTGTTATCCTAAGTGAACAATAAGTAGAATAAATGTAATATAATATATTATTACGAGCATTGTAGTACATAACGTTCATAATGTAAATGTAATGGAAGGAAAATGACGTGAGACAGACGTGGGAACTCAAAGTCCTCCTCACTGAACTGAACTTAAGTTAAACTCAAGTTAAGTTAAGAGAGAGGAGAGCGAGAGAGAATACAATATCTAGTGCGTAATATGATTGTAAGTCAGTCAAGTCTAGTTCTGCCATGGAGTTGAAGTTTAGTTAAGCAAAGCAAGCAATGTACAAGTGAAGAGAATAGAAAATAGGTGATGTTGAGGGAATACCATGACAAAAGAATAATACAGTTTTCGAGTGAATTGAGTGATGTAGGAGGGAATGCACCATCTACTTCTCTTACTATTATATTCTTATAGAGCACAACATAAGCAGAGAATAAAGTTCACTAAAGGAATGAGATTGTACATAAAGGCAGGCAAAGAGCGTTTGTTCACCATTGTCCTATCTCTCTGCACGTAGACCTACTGTTAATATTATTTGTGTTCGAATTACACGCAGTACATGCATAGTTAGGTAGTTACAAATGTATCGGCTATCAACCTGCTTCATCATGTGGATTTTTCGTCTTTGTGTCATATCAATAGCTCTGTCTTCAACAATTGTGAGCCAGAACAGAGTAACAGTCAACACATCTTCTTAGTAGCAAAGCAATAGCATCAAAGCAACTTAGTTATTGAGCTACGTTCTTAACCTAAGCCTTGTTCAACGTTTTTATATGATGATGGGATTTTTCTCTATATTTACTACATGATGTGCTCATATAATATCTGGAGTTGTATGATTGTATGAGTGGAGATGATGTGATGATGGAATGGAGAGTTGAGATGAGGTGAGTGAGTGAGGTACCCTTGTGCTCTGCACTATGCACTCTCTCAGCACACAAAACAGCGAATATAGCACACAATCTTCAACACAATTACAATTATATATGTAGATAGCACATGTATCTTCTTATCCTGTGCTTAGGGCACTACTTGCATGTACATTACATACCTGCTTACCACTAGTTAGTTAGTAGATGAATATTATCAGTGACTCACTTATGTGATGTACTGTACTTTATTGTTGCTTATTTTTACGTGTACAACTTACTACTAGGTTTTTGAGCTGTGGTGTTGAATAGGCGAAGAGAGTCCATAGAGAGTGACCTTCCGAGAATAATTGAACAATATAGGAGTGCTGACATGATGAGAGGAACGTGTATTGTAGCCCTTCTCAAAGGATCCTACCAACTGCCTTTGTCTCTTTCTGCCGACTCATCATAAACAAGGGCTCCAACTGACACTCTCCGCTTACGAGGACCAGCCTTGTTGTTGTTTTCTCATCTTTCAATTCTATAACCAACCAGTTGCCATTGCTGGGCTTTGCAATGCCATGCCATGCCACTGTCCTGTCCACTCATCATCATACAGTCCTACAAAACAATATCCAGATACCATAACCATCAGAATCTGGATGTGCAATACTCTCTGCCACTTCGGATACCCTCCTTTCCACTATTACCATGTCTTTTAGAATATTATTATCTGCATTTTACATGGCTATTCTCTTTTATATGTACATGTCATGCAATACATGATGAAACTAGTACAAAGTACAATGTGTACTATACAAACCAAAAACAGCCAACTCAACTACGGAACAAATGGCAGCTACCCAGCCAAATCATTTCAGAACACTTTGAATTCGCATTTTCAAACCTTTCAATCCTCTTTTGTGCACAAAACGCAGTTTAGTGAACTGTTGTCAATTATTTATCATGTTTCCTTCCTTTTCTTTTCATGTTTTTTGATTATCTTAGCTAATCAAATCGATACTATCTATTATAAGCACAATTCGATTCATCTTTCTGAAAAAGTAAAAAAAA
>JAAAYG020006622.1:0-24305 GCA_009936455.2 Tomocerus minor | reverse complement strand
TACAAATTATTGTACAAATATAAAATCAAAGGATTCCTTTAGCCAGATTCCGACAGTGACAGCTCCGCTACTTACTTGCATGACAAAAGAAAAAAAAATCATCTCCTGACTATTGTAAAGTTAAGAAAATGACCAAACATTTCTTTGACAGTTGAATTTGTTAGTGAACTACCTAAGAAGTGCTACATTGCAAATATTTATCTATTGCCTACTTACTTAACATATTAAGAAGGATTTATCATGCTTAAAAACAAGGTTGTTATTTTACTGGCTGTCAATTACTTAAGTTTTCAGTATTTCTAAGTTCTTGAAGGATTTGATGTAAATGGTTGTTCTCCCAATGGCTAATTCTCCCAATTGAAAACCTATATAGATGCTTGTATATAGGTATTTACTTCTTAGATATATATCTTAGCGACCTGTTTACCTTTTCATGTTTTTATCATTGATTTTTCTCTTAGATCAAACTGCCTTTCTTTAGACAGTGGGGCATAAAAACAATGGTCAATTATAGTAGACCTTGATAAATCAGTGCATGCCATGAAAATATGAATTAAACATTAAAGATGTAAAGCTGTCTACATTTAGAAATTGTATTTTGTTCTGCATTAGAGTTGTATGTAGCATGAGTTTGATTCGAGTAAGTAGCAGCAAGCAGATTTTCAATAGGTACATTTAATCCTCTTACTCATTGTAGGTAAATCCTCAAAGAACAGTTTCTCTATTGTAGAGAGATAAAAAAAATATGGTAGAGCTTCTAGCAATCGAGTCCACTGCATGTGCCTTTATATTTGATTATGTTATTGCAATATAGTATGTAGGTATTAGTAAGTAAGTAAGAGGTTTGCCGTACATTGTACATCCCAGTCAAAGAAAAGTTCGGAGAACACACTTCTGGCATTCCATTCCTTTCCGATGCAAATGAAGTGCAATAACAATAGCTAAGAGGCAATAAGAAGATTTGCACAAGACGTAAACCTAGGAGTAGAATTCCTCCTGCTGGCTTGACATACAGCCGTACAGTCCTCGCTTTTATTCTTCTTCTTCCCGATATCTCACAGTTGACTACTCGAGTAGTACATTGAAGAAAATGCAAATTTCGCAGTAATATACGCTAATGTTTTCTGTATAATGTGTACAAATACTTCTGGCATGGATTCGCGATTATTTAAGTAAGATGCAACTGAACGTTTAACGCATTCTTGACTATAGAATTATGGATGGAATTATAAAGCCAAAGCATCACATAATTTGATATAAAGATTTCTATGTAAATCCTGTAGGTGCTACTAATAGCAAATCTGAGAAAATGGTTTAGAGAGTAATAACCATACAGATCTGATCTTGTGTGCAGATATTTTAATATTTAAACGTCAGGAATATGTATAATGATATGGCAGGTCTCTCTGATCGCGACTTAAAGCCCAGCCAGAGTCCTTAGCTTAAAGCACCCATTGTATCTCTCGCGAGACTGTGTACGATGTACTTTCATCTTTAAACAGGGATAATATTCATCCTTTAAGATTCAAACGTGCATAAGAATGGTTCGTGTGTTTAGGTACTTTAACTCTACGTAGCTTTTGATGTTGATGACTGTGAATTACTCGAATGGATAGCTGTGCTGTGTTTTCAGATGAAATTCAGAATGTCTATATGAGAGAGAGAGAGAGAGAGAAGAGAGACTATTCATATATTATAAGCATGTTTCAAGGTGTAGGATGTAGGTAGTTGGAAAATGATGAGATGAACGAAAGCCAGCGCTTGAATGCTCAACCGGGTATATAATATCTGTACAATGTACTTAGCTACGTGGATAGTTATATGGTTTGTATTTTGGCTTATTGTAGTGGTAGCCATCGTAAAATATAGGTAACAATCACAAATTACATGCTTCTCCTTCTGCTCTTCATAAGCAAACACAAAGTAATTGCTTGCGAGTCTGCTGAAGACATATACATCATCACTAATAAAATGTAATGCTCGTAAAGCTCTATTTCTATATAGTTTTCTTCTTCTTCTAAGCTGAACTTTATGATCATAAGCTAATTTTCATTTCATGTATAATTCTCCATATGTGTGAAAACAGGTAAAACTGATTGAACCATGCATCTTGTTATTAGAGAGCTAATACCTACGACGCTGGCAGTTAAGATGAGGACATACCCACCAATGCTATGCGAAGAATACACATTAAAGTCAGACAGAACAGAATATTTAGAATCCAGCAGTAGATCACGTCACGTTACGCGTTATATACTTTGAATTTTTATGGTGTTGATGCACAAGTGTGAGGAAAGCCGTCATGGAAAGAGCTGAGAATTCATTCCTGACATTGGAATATTTACATCTTACTTTAGTACATTGTTTATTATTGGTGTTACAATGCATTATTGAAAGTAGATAGGAACATTAGTCGTTGTGTTTACCTTTTTCTTGAAGCTCTTTGAGATGTTTAGCAGTTAGGGATCATCACGACAGTCAGTGTCAAACAAATTCTTCTTTTCGGTTATTTTAGTTCGTTAGCAAGATCCTTAATTTGTTTTTCTCTGTTTACATTCCTCTGGCTAGTCCAGCTTAATGTTGTGCATACTAACGAACCAACGAATGGCTTCCCTAAGTACATTTACATCCTACAAATGTGAAATTCAGATTTACGTGGAGAAATTATTCGATTGATTCCTAAACGTGCTTTGTTTAAAACATTTTCCTAAAAACAAAACGTGAAAGATCATACACTCATGCTTTTTTATCATTGGTTATTCATCTCTCTCTCTCTCTCTCTTCATCTGCTATGCAATAATTCACATGAAGTTCTATAATCCAGTGAATTAGCACAGGCTACATACAATTCTCGCAAGAAAAATTCATTCCAAGTTGTTACAAGTCAGTCATAAGGTCAATCGAGTCAGTTCAATGCTATTACACCATGTTGTAAAAAGAAAGATCCAACTCTTGCAGAATTTAGACTGCTGTAAATCACGCTGTGTAATTCTGAAATAAGGGAGGAAGAGGTCTTTGAGCAAGAAAAAAAGATTTTCATCGAAAATCTTTGCAACATTTTTTATGTAATACAACTCCTAGCTCTACATATGCACACGTACTTACATTTTTTCTGTTAGAGCTTCTCTTTAAGTTACTACTTACAATTAGTTTAGTGTATCTGTATATCTTATTGATGTATTCTTAACCGTGTAGTTGATTCTTGCAAAAAGTGGAATGGCCATACAAAGTGTACCGCAATTTTTAGCAATTATTTTGCAATCTTACAGTTGATCATGCCTACAGCCGAGAGTAACGGGAACCTTTTGGAAATTGATGACGAGGGTCAAGTCTTTGCCTCGTCACTCGCTCCCTCCTCAACTTCCGACCTTGCTGGCTTCAACAACAAGTAAGTCCTAGTTTCTTAATGTACAACTAGAGGATTTATTGTAAGGGAATACATTTTTCAATCAGATCAGTAAAAAGTAGAACTGTTCATGTAAATCACGCTGAAAAACATTATTATTATTCTTAGCTAAGGAAGGCAGAAGGTAGTTCTGGCAAACTATTTTATTTACGAGGATTATAAATCTGTGCATAAATCTTAAAGATCAGTTTTATCATCATAGGAAAATGTAATGTATTATGCATAGAGGCTTTATAATAGGCATAACTTTCATAAGAAATCAGTTGATCGGCTTGAATTGTTATTTTCCTTGTAAAAGTTTCTAGTGATTACTGAAATTCATACAGCATGAAGTAATAATTCTTCAGGATAACAATATTTGGTCGATTTGATTGAGCTGCAGCAGTGAACTGTGGAATAAAATGTATTTATTCTGTTGTTTTCTGTTGAATTGTAAGTCGACTACATCTTTTCAACTGCCGTCTCTCTGGTATAATGCTAATGCACCAAAAACTCTTTTAAAAAGGAGAGAAAAAGAGTTGATGATAAAACTGCATCCATCCATTCTATCTCTAGCCTTGTGATTTACGACTGGGAAAATGTAAATGAAATTACACTGCTTTTTGTATCGAAGAATTTTCCCATATTTCCATTTTGCATGCATGAATAAAGGAGGAATCTTAGGGCAAGGAGTCTTTTAACTCTTGTTCTCTGTCAAAGGAAAAGAAGTTATCTAATATAGCGAGGAGTGATTGCATCTAAAGCAGTAGTGCATTGCATTGCGTGGCATTCTGAAAAGCAAGTAGGTAATGGCCCTACTAAGTTGCCAGAGTTGAAGTTTACAAGTTGTAAATCAAATCAAGCTTAGATTTCAGATTGTTCTGAGACATGAGACGAGAGCTGTCATAAATCAGAAAAATTGCCATTTTACCCATTTACAGAATTATGTTCTGCTCTCCTCTCTAACGTTTCAACGTGGTTAACGAAACCTAAGCGGAATTCTCTGTTCAATGTTATATTTTATAAGGCCCTCTTTTCTCTGACTGTATCTACATCTTAGTTAGTTGAAGTTCATAAACATACTTTGCATTTACTATTTACTATCTCCATAATGTAAACTTGAGTCTCAGTCAGATGTAATTCCAGTGCAAAGTTTTCCATGTAAGTCTGTCGAGAGCAGTGACTGGTAGATAATCTATGACGTGCTCTACTGATATTATTATTGCTCATGTTTATGCGATTTTCTTCAGGTTTTATTTTTTATTGCTTGATGATCATGATGGTTTTACAAGTCGTAGGATGCATCCTACCTCTACTAATAAACTCTTTATTATTCAATGTGATGTTTAGATGGATAAACGTTAGTTTAACGAGCTGTAATGATTATAAATACGTCAAAGTCTTAACGTTTTACTCTCATAATTTATGTTTGCCTTGTTTCAGTGGTACTCAAAGGTCTCTCGCCACTTCCTTCACATTGACCCGTAAAAGGAAAGTGGAATTAAGCTCAGTAAGTTCGCCAGTGGATGAGTTACCCGCGTCCAATCTCATAGGAGGAAGAAAAGACTCAACAGTTAGTGAGCAGTGCCTTGCTGGAGGTAAGTTACTATCTTAAATTACCATATAGTTAAATTATAATGGAACTATGGCTCGTTCATGAGACAAATCAGCACAATGTTGTAAAATTATCTGTTACAACGAATAACGAAAGACTATTAGTACTGACGACGAACAATCCATATCAGGAAAAGGAAACACGCTACAACACAGAATTCTTTATGCATTTTCTATTTGCATTTAAACTGAGAGTTAGGGAGCGTATTTTGGATTTTATTCTGTCTGACCATTTATTTTATGCCATGTCAGGACACTCGGTTTACCATGCCATGTCAGCAGCCTTCCTACTGTCAGACCAAAAACTCAGGTCGTCACACTCAAATTTTTCCGTCCGTTTTGGCAACCTAATAGTAATTGCACAACATACACACGGACACAGCACAAGTTATGCATTATTTTACGAGTAGTACAGAATAATGCTTTTTGTTCGGAGAATAAGGATGTGTATTGTGCATATTCTGTGTGTAGGAAAACAAAAATGAGCATAAAATTCCGTTCTAGCTGTTTGAATGTTGCCTTTTGACACTTGAAGTGACAAGCGGCCAAAATCCTTTGATTATTTTCTAGAGTCGATGAAACAAACGAGAGATTTGTTCAGCTCTGTCCTGTTTTTCATCCTTCTTGCTTTCGTTATGTGTTAATGGTTGATTTTATTGTAATTACATCACACGTAAAACTACAATTATAACAATGCAACCCCAAATAATAACTACCCCACTACTGAAATCTGAAATGGTAGTTGTTACATATGCTTCTCCTTGTACAATAAGATAAGCTATGACCAAAACCTTCCATCTAACACAGTATTTTAACTTTGCCTTTGCTATAATACAGAGTTGTTAGTTTTAAATGTATAGTGTGCCAATGCATAAGTAATGGACACAATGGCCCATTCAGCATCTCTACATGATTTAATAGGAACAATATTGTAAATTGTGCATTGTATTGTTGATTGTATGCTGTGGATCTAGAATTGAGTGAGCTGGACAGGATCACAATATGAAATTTCAATTGCATAGCTTGCCAATAAATTCTCTGTGTGTAGCAAAGGGTTTAGCATTCCAAACTAATCTCAAGTTGAGATTATTTACTTGAGAATTCACGTAGAACAGAGACTGCATTGAATTGCAGATAGGATTGTGGTAGAATGAAACGATAGATAGTAGAAATGAGGGTTTGGTTTGCTATGCCATGCCACCTGTCAAAGCAAGTCAAGCCATGCCAGTCCTCGTACACTTTAGTCATACTCCTCGACTTTAATTTACAGTGATTTGGATAGTCATGGTCTGCTTAGACTCTGTTATTTTCCGTCTGTTCAATCCACTTCCACCTCTACAATTCACTATTCACTGACTAAATTTAAGCACTGAAACTCACTACCTTTGTAAAAATTAGTTCTAAACATCACACTGCCCTGCGACCTGCGAAACATTAGCATGTAACATTTAATGGACAGCCAATTTGATCTGATTTTTATGATCATACTTATTTAGACATTTTTAATAGTTATTTCCCTCAAAGCTATGTAATAATTGCGCAGTGCTTGTTGTGAGTTACCAAACGTTCTTTTCCAATAAGTGCGTAAAAAGCTACAGATTCTACTAGTCCTGATTTGCATATTAGAGCCATGGAAAATTACAATAGCTTTATACATAGGAAATAAAAGAGATCCCAATATTCGCCCATTTGCTATTCCTATAGGCAATAGATGAAAATAATTAGGTCCTCTAACGTTTCAAATATCATCGTTGAGATTGTATTACGCAAAGTTATACCAAAGGCTCTCGGCATTACTATTTACTAGTACGAACTATCTAAATGGCCATTAGTCACTCGTATACAACAATAAGAGTATTGTGCCGAGGATTATTCGAATGCGAATGGGACGGCTGTGAAATGCAAAGGATAGAAATAGTAAACTGTAGTAATTTATTATTACATTTGAAATGTCCTAGGCTAGATTTGATTTTACTTGTGCATAGCCTATGATATATTATGTAGCTGTGTGTGTGATGAACAAAGAGAGTCTTTTATTTAAACTAGTGTTCTATTATACATAATACGTGCATGTACATAAATTGAAATTCATTTTCCAAATCCCAACCGTAAAAAGGAGGTCAGCTCAGGAGATTTTTATATATGTACGTACTAGCTATTACGTTCTGCCCTCTTATATCCGTATAGTCCTATAACTAAAGACTTAGAATGTTTTAATGTATAATTTGCTAAGTTAAATATTACGGATATATATTTTTTAGCTTTAAGTACTTAAGTAGAAGTGTGCTTTATAGTTTTGCACACCCCAACCAAGTCGGATGGCTAGGCAAAAACAAAAATTAACGCTACTTCCTTTAATTTAATAGTTAGGCAGTCCTTACTCTCGGTCTCGATTGTGAAAAATGGACACAGTGCTTGCTTACGTAGTTTTATGCATAGAAAACTTTAATGCATGTAAAGCAATGTGTACCGGTATATCATTATTATTAGGTGTGTACTGTACAGTGTAGCGTGTGTTGGGTTCCTACACAATGCATATTTTATTCACGCATCAACTACTAACAAAAACTACACTGTTTATGAGTTAACTCGACTTAACATATGTTGCAGCGGCTTAACTACTCTCTCTGTCTGCCTATTCCCTGTTATGTTTATCTTCTTGTGCAGTTTTTCAGTGATTAGCATCCTTGCAACCTTACAACAACGCAGTAAACACCCTATTTTACTAACACAATGGCAGTGCTTTCTGAAGGCAATTAGCTAAGTACACTGCACTAATGTACTTACTACAGAGATGCTAATTGTAATGGTTACTAAAGAATTATTATTCATAAGACTTGCATTCATCATTCATCTCCTCTCTTCCATATTCATATTATACACATCAATGCACAGTCGAGTTGAATGTATCTAAAATGAGACAATATTAAGAGTCTTGTATACAGGAGTTAGTTATGTGCTAATGCAGCATTTCTTGCGATTTTGGGCTTGAATACTGGGCTGACGCATCAAAAATGACACAAAAACCTTCATGTACACACGTTTCTAATTCTTCCATATAACTCAACTTCCCTTTGTAATATTTGCACAAAAAGTGGTATCTGTAAAATAGGAATTTCGTAACTTTATGAATTTCATAACTTTATATAAATGCTCCACACACTCACTTTTATTCCCAAGCTGGGAAGAATGAACGGTTTTTTCTTGAAAACCCGAAAATGATTGATTGTGTCTTATGTAATGTTTATAACAGACTTACTGAGATATTACTCAAGGCTTTTACTATATGTAGGACTAGGTAGTACTTGTTATTTTTACGATGTTTTTGTCGGTTGAAAATTGAAAGTGACTGAAAGTAGCATAGACCATATAAGTCCGTAGTTGATTGTTTTCTTTATCAGATGTGCGTTTTAGACTAAAATAATTATGGTTTGTTTTCAAAGGAACAAACTCATTACTGAGTTTGCTGCTCAAAATTCTACATTAAATGTAGATATCTTGAAATTCAGGCAGAAAAAATGACATAATAGCCTAAAATGATAATGTTTTGCAAACAGGAAGTTAAGGTTGTCGCTGAAAACCTTTCATTGTAATAGTTTGTGAATTTGGTGAACATATCGTGCGCATCATGCATGAGCTATTCATAAAAGTTTAGTTATTATCTCTGTACACAATAATTACATATGCATGCATTTTGAAATGAATAATTATTTATTTTTTATTTTGATGACATCACAATTCACAGGGTATAGGATAGTGAAGGGACAAATTTTGTAAATGTTTAACAAAGATAGCGAGCAGACTAAAATGTATAGGCTCTAAAATGCTTGTTCAGATTGAAATGCAGATTCTTTGGTGTAAATGCAGCTTAATTTGTAAGTACTAATAAGAGTGCAGTGTATATTGAACTCGAAAAGAGGAAACTGTCAATTATCAAATAACAAATAAATACATATGTAAGTACATCAATTTAATGTGGAACTTAGTAAAATTATCTGTTATGGATAACCAAATGTATGATAATATAATTCGTTATTAGAAGGATTTGGCTCTTTCGCCTGAAAAAATTAAGTCATCTCTGAAAATATGGTAAAGTCTTTGGAGCTGTTAACTAATCCTAATTAAAGTTAAGTCAGCTGAAACGATGTGAATCATGCATCTTTTAGTTATAGTAATTTTTGCTCGTTCGAGTTTATAAAGTTTTTTTTGGGTACTTAACAAAGAGTATAAAGTATTGCTCATCACAGCATAGCAGTACTAACGAAGTTGATAAAGAAGTTTAAAGGATACATACTAGTTAGGTTAACAATGTAGGTAGGTAGTTACAGATTAGGTTTACTACGTTTGGTTTACTATTCTTACTACGAGAGTATCATCGGGTACTACTAACAATATGAATGTAGAAATAAACATTGCATGACTATGACATATCTGAATTGTGCTATATGGTCAGATATATATAACATTATAAATATTGGTGGTGGTAGTGTAGGATTTTACCTGTGTGCATGAAATGTTTTATTATTACTAGTCTGTAAAGTAAGTGACTATGAAGCGATGTGTGTATATAGGCGTGTATATAAAAGAGAGTCTCTCTCTCCCTCACTCAGTCAGGTATAATAATATTGTTGTGTGTTTAGGTTTGAATCAGTACAGGTATGAAGTATGAGTCATGATGAGAGGACTGCAGACTGCATGAATGAATGACTTTTGTTTTATGGCTTGGCAAACTGCATCACAATGTTATTTGCAATTAGGGACTTTGAACACGTAATGCATGTATTTTGGTTTTGGCGAGTTTGATACTTTTGTTAGTAGGTAATAGGGAACATGAGCAAGAGCATGTATTGTTGAGCGAGATAGGAGTTTTAGTGCACAGTGTCAGTGATAATAATGCTCTGTCCTACGATAATACATATAATAGGATTGTGTGGTGAGATTAGAGCAATTTAATAATGCCAAGTTTGCCAAGGCAGATGATGTCTACATTCTTTCCTTTCTGAGTTGATCTGTTCAATTCCTCCGTTTCTGCTCAGTTTCGTTTAAAAGTCATTTGGAAACGGATAGCCATACTATAACTACCTTTCAACTCCTCTTGTTTATTGACTCTGTTCAATTTTCGTCATTGTACGTGTGTATAAATATATATATATATATATTTGCAATATTATGTGTGCCAGAGTTATTTACAAGTTCTAAAAGTCTCAAGCTCCCATTAACCTGGGAGAGCCCGTCGCTAATGCTCATCTACTAATAATTGAATTTTGTGTCTCTCTGCGGATGTAATTATTTGTGATTGTGAGTTGCCTACCTGAGTGTTCTTTTATTACTCATTGTTGTTGTGCCTTTGAAAGTTTATTCCTTAGATTATTGCCTCTCTCTGGGATTGAGACTTGTGTTACATTTAGGATTTGCTTATTTTACTTGTTCGTGTCGTGTAGTGAGCCATAGTGTTCGGATAACGGAGGACCTAGTTTTATTTTCATCTTAGTTGTTAATTTGTTGTAAATACTACGCTTTGGAAATGGTTTGTTGTTGCGTGTGTCTGAGAGATGGGAGCTAAAATTGATATTTTGTATCGCTACAGCCACAGTGAAGAAAGTAAGTATATTTTTTCTATGGCCTAAGCAAAATAAACTTGCTCATTTGATGTTCTTTGAAAATGTTGCCGACTTTGTTTCGACATTTTTCGTGCAGTTCCTTTTGTTTCATGATTCTCTAATCATGAATGAACAGTAGTAGGCACAATCGTTTAGGAACATAAAAGAACCACCTGTTGTCTCACATCCTAGAGATACACGTTTCAGACCTCTATCTTCTTGTGAGAGTTTCCATAGCTTTCCCATTCCAATCCAAGCAAGATGTATACAGAGCGATATTTATTAAGTAATTAATATTCTAGCCCAGTAGGAATCCGAATATCCTATAATCTAATGTGCATGATCTGCGAAGATTAGTGTTGGAGGAACACAAAAAAGCAAATTAACTTACAGTGGCTAGCGTCTTGCCTCACGGTCCTGTCCAAATTCACGATAGATAAATAAAACCACCCAAAAAGGCACCACAGCTTATTTTCATTCTAACAAAACTAGAGCAAATAAATATCGTGTTGAACATACAGGTTTTCACACGCAGATCTCAGACTACAAAGTCTGTAGTGTGAGCGACAATGGATTTTTTCAGTGAAAATGCATTGTACCATCATGATGAAACAGCTTTTTCAATATATCAAATCCTTCTTCCACTTACGTTACTGTTGATGACTCCAATAGTCTTTGGTAGAATTGCAACAATAAGGAGACGCTATACAAATCGCAATATTCGCAATGTACAAATTGAAGATTCGATTATAGACGTAAGAAAAGCTAATAATGGCGAGGGAGATATGGTAGAAATAGATTCTACTGATCAGCATGATCCTCCTGGTCAAGAAAATCATAATGAAGAAAATTTGGAAGGGAATGTAAATGGATATATCTGTGGGAATGAGGAGTACGGTAGATATGAAGATAGGGATCATTTTAGGGCTGGTGGTGGTGATTCTTCTGATGACGTGAACCGTTGCTCTACCTCTGAAAATGAACTATTAGTTGATAAGCATAACGAAGGGAATGAGGGAGAAGATAAGGACAGGATAATTGATGGTCTTGAGCCTCAAATGCAAATAGAGGAGGAGGGAGTTGATGATAGTGATGAAAATATCAACGAGTGTGTTTGTGAGGATTGTTCGTGCGATATTTGCGAGGAAAGTCGTTGTACAGATATTTTTCGACATTGTAAATGTTGCGATGATTGGATTGTAATGTTGACGGAATGCCAAGATTCTCTCGCAATTATACATTGGCTTCGCAATCATAAGAAATATGCTCACCCAGATTCTTGCACTTGTACTAATTGTGATGATACTAATGAATTTGATGATGATCTACTAGGACTCGAGCAAAATGATTCATCCACAGGGAGTGGCGGCTTTGCCCCGCCTAGGAGATACAATTCAGTATCCGATGTTCCTCTTCCCGACTCCAATGTCTTGCGGAAAGTTGCAAGTCTTACCTTGGCAGAGCAGCAGAGTCAGAGTAATATCTCCAAGGCCGTTTCCAAACCGAAATTCGTTCCAGAAAAATTGGACTTCCGTATCTACGAAAAATTTGAAGGTTTGATTGAGACTCATGTTGAAAATGACAGAAAAGCAGCTTAGAAGAATTATTCTTGATAATCTTTATTATTTTGTCCAAAGGTCAAATGCTCATCAATTGGTTTGTCTCATCTCTTCAAGAGGGTCATTATTTGAAAGATATTCTTACAGCACAGGACCTCAAGATTTTAGCAACGCAATTTTGCACTTTGCTTTTAGCTGCCGGCGTTTTGAAACAAATTGAAGAGAGTGAAACTATTCCCTTAGACTCAATCTTTCGGGTAATCATATTCGTAGAATTTTCAAGTCTTAAAAGAGATAAATAAATAGGAGGAAGATGTTTGTTTACCTATGCATGAATATTTCTTTGTTCAATTGTAGCCAGATTTAATGTACTACTGGTCTCATTCTGAATCACCTGCTGTTTCTTGCCAAGTACCTGGTAAGTTACCACCCGTTTCTTGGCCACCTACCCAAGATAGTGCTACGCCTGTTCGAAATGGAGCCAAATATACAGAAGCTGGTACGTAAATCATTCTTTCATCCTCTATTAGCTTTGATATCATGTAGTCAGTTGAGAGTGAGATCCTTTATAAAACTCAACCTTTATATTTGTGTTAGGGTTTATATTTTGTTTATAGAATAAGGATCTCTCGTACTATATGCTTCATAACAATGTTTCATGATTTATTACTGCTTTTCATCGTTACTAAAACATTTAACGCTTTCCGTGTGATAACAGGAAACTAAGAGTAAACATTATAATAACACGGGGAAAATGATATTTTTGCTTTTCACTAACAATATGTGATAACACTTTTGTTTACAGAATATCCGTAAATATTAAAAGCTTCAAATTAAATGCTCAAACTAGGATCTAGTATAATGATTTTATGATCAAATGCTTATTTGCGATGGGAAATTGATGTATGTGTACAAATAAAAGTTACATTTTTGGAAATTTTAATTGCTGTACGCAAAAGGAGAAGGAAATGGTGTTGGTGGTGCTCAAAATTCAGAATGTGGTAGTCGAACATTGTCTCCTGAACATTTACCCGAGCCGGGAACAGTGCCTAAAACTGTGATTCACTTCGAAAGTGAGATTGACCTCACAAGGGTTGACCAGCCAAATGAGACCCCGGGTGCAGGTCCGTCCGTTAATTACCTACTAACGCTTGTGTTTACCTTTACTTATCTACTAAAACCAATAATATTCATCAACCACTTCTTTTTACTGTCTGTTTCAATGTTTAACATTTTCTACTAATACAATTTCTAACAAAATCCACTTCATGTTCCCTTTTCTGTTTGTTTTAATATTTATGACAATGAGTTGTGGTGTGATTTACAATGTACATATTTAATTTGTATTATTTGTTTTACCTTTTCATGTGTTTAAAAATATGTTGTTTTGCTTTCTTTAAAATCTCAACTTGCCTCAAGTCATATATCTAACAACTGGATGGCTATTTTTTCTGAACTTTCTTTTGTCTGAATTTTAATCGCCTTAGCTATCAATTCTAACATGGCTAAAAATGTCAGAGATAATTGGTTTTTTTTTAATTAAAAACAGAATTTCAGCAAGTGGTAATGGGACTTAAACGAGAACACAAAGAAATCCTGAGCAAGAAAGAAACTGAGCATGAGGTCCAGGTATTTTCTGTTCGCGGAGAAACTGCTGAACTTTTGGAAAAATATGCGAAAAAGATACAAGAATTAGAACAAGAAATTGAAAAACTCAAAACGTTAAATGAAATTCAGGTAGGATTTCGTACTCTATTCAAAATGTTAAGACTTTAATTACCTGCTCTGGTCTCAAACTCTCATTAACTATCGTCTCTCTCTTATTTCTAAACACTTGTTCTTCTATTATAGAGTCTGAATGCCAAAATAGATCGAGATTTCGCTTCTCCAGTGGATTCAGCATCCTCGATTCCTAATAATTCTTCAGATACAAGTCTACCACCACCTCCACCTCCTATGCCTTTCACTGGGGCTCCTCCTCCTCCTCCTATGCCTAATTTCGGTGCTCCTCCACCTCCTCCATTTCCAGGTAATGACAATAATATTTCTTCAGGTGCGATGGCACCACCTCCTCCTCCTCCAATGCCTGGTGCGCCTCCTCCTCCTCCAATGCCAGGTATGAGCGGACCCCCTCCGCCTCCTATGCCAGGCATATGTGGACCGCCTCCTCCTCCAATGCCCGGTACATGTGGGCCTCCTCCACCACCCATGCCTGGAATGGGTGGGCCTCCTCCTCCTCCTATGCCCGGAATGGGCGGTCCCCCACCGCCTCCACCACCTCCAGGAATGGGCGGCCCGCCACCTCCACCGCCGCCTCCTGGAATGGGGTTAGCAGGCCCCATGCCTCCTCCTCCTCCAGGTATGGGCCCTGGTATTCCATCCCTACCTCCCCCTCCGCCGGGAGGATGGGCTACGCAAGTTAAAGCAGGTGATTATATCCTTTGGTCTTTTCGGTGTTGGAAATTGGGTCATTAATTTTTAGCAATTGAAACTTAACATCTGAAAAGCATTTAAATTGTATAGCTACTAATGTAATTTCTAATTTTTTACAATTGCGTAATTTAGAATCGCGAAAGAAACCAATTAATCCAAAGGTTCCGATGAAACCTCTGTACTGGACAAGAATACAAATTAAACCAAAGATACCGATGCCTATTGTGATCCCTGAAATTGCAGAAAATGGTAATTCTAAAGAAACTGCTGAGCCGGAAGCCAAACTATGGGAGAAACTCGAAGAATTGCCTGTGGAAAATTGGGATGATTTCACAACACTATTTTCTAGACAAGTCGTTGAGAAAAAGGTCGTTAAGAAAGTAGAAGATAAGCCTGTAAAGCAGCAATCAATTAAAATTCTCGATAGCAAACGCTCGCAAAATGTTGGAATTTTGGTCAAAAGTCTCAACTTGGACATTGAAAATGTTAAAAATGGTATTTATATTCAAAATAATCCTAAAACTTGTATTTGATATCAAATCGTCTAAATATCAATTTATTTTCCAGCTATATTTGAATTCGATCTGTCAGTCATCAATTTAGAAACACTGGAGAAAATTTTAGAAAACGTATGTACCTGTTTTTAATTTAGTCATTGAGCTAAAAACATTTTCATGAAAAAGATAATGGAACCACTAATTTCTTTTCAGAGGGCAACTCCTGATGAACTTTGCCTGTTAAAGGATCATGTACAAAGCTTCCCAGAAGCTCCGCTTGATAAGCCTGACCAGTAATAGCATATGAATTTTTGTATGAATCTTTTTTGAGTACAATCATGTGAAAGTGTTTAAAATTGTTTTTACATTTTACAGGTTTCTTTATGACTTAAATGGAATTTCCAATTACGAAGACCGAATTATTTGTCTGACCTTCCAATGCAGCTTTTTTGAATCTCTAGCCTCTATTGAGAATAAGCTAAGTAACTTAAGATTGGTTTGTGAGCAGTTGATGTCTTCTAGAGAGCTGCAAAAGGTTTTAGCTCTTATTCTTACTTACGGAAATTACATGAACGGAGGAAATATGCAGAGAGGTCAGGCTGATGGCTTTAGTCTGGAAATCTTGCCTAAACTCAGAGATGTGAAAAGCAAAGATAACACTTTTACGTTTTTACATTTCATTGTATCATCTTATATTAAGGTACCTATCTTATTTTATTTCTTTGTGTGCTATTTCTAATTGTTTACGTTACGTAATATCTATTTAGATTTCAATCCAAGTAAATTTCAGTGACATATCCAATTATCTAATGAAAATAATTTACTATTTAGATGTATGATGAAGATCGAGGTACACCAGAGGCAAAACTTCCAGTTCCCGAGCCTAGTGATATTGACAGAGCGTCTACTATAAATTTTGATGATATTGAGGGGGATTTGAGAAAACTAAAAGGAGATCTTCTTGGTATGTAAATATGCTGAAGGCCTAATCATTAAAATATCAAATAGCGAAGAATGCTTGTGTAAACATTTTTAACAATTTGCAAATGCATGTAGGCTGTGAAAAAAGGACCACGAAAGTGATAAAGACATCTGAAGAGGAACATGTGGAGCCGTTTAAAAGCAAAATGCTTTCATTTATTGAACAAGGTAAATAATACAATATAAACAGCAAAAGCTATATTATTGTCTCTTACATTAAGCCTCTAATATGGCAGAAATAGTCATCATCATGTATAATTGATTTTTTAAATTCTAATCTCAGCAAAAGAAAAGGTTCGAGATGTGGAGGAAAACTTTCACGAAGGAAAGAACACGTAAGCAAAAATATATCTTCTATATATTCCTGCAAAACAATCATAACGTGTATCGATTGGTATGTATGTCATAACATTGCCGTTTATAACTGTTGATCATTATTTACTATTGTAGATTTTCAGGTACAATGAAATTCTTCGACTACATACCAAAGAAAAAAGCTGGTGTAGATGCACCAGCATTTGACTTTTTTGCTCCTTGGAGTCCTTTTTGTCAAGATTTCAAAGAAATTTGGAGAAATGAACAGCAAAGGCTTCTCAAAGAGAAAGTTAAAGAAGCAGAAAAAATAGTGAAACAGAAACAGAGTAGCAGGCTAAAAAATTTGATAATCAAGAAGCCCCGTGGAGGTGGCTTGGTAAGTAAACAGCGAAAATTACTTGATTAAAAACTTTTAGTTGTGGTAGTGTTTATAATGTCTGCTTTTGTTTGTAGAAAGAAAAATTGCGTATGAAGGAGAAGATGGATTCCTAGATTTTCCTAAAAAATAAAAGGCATATATGGATCCGAAGATCACATGTGTACATAAATGTGTATAGGGAGTGTCTCTAACTATTAGAGACAACTTGGATGGACGGAGCTGTGATATGAAGAACAAACAATTACCAAAATGATAATCGTCCTTTTTTGCGTTAAGTTCATTTGACAATTACTCTATTATTATTCGTGTATCGTATCGTATCGTGTCTCTAATGTAAAATGTCAAGTTTTTGTATGGATATAATATAAAGCATACTACTTACTAATGACTAATTTTTTATGAAGAAATATTGAAATATATAGTAACCAGTTATTGTAAGAACTGCATTTCGTTTTTGTATTAGTGAGAGCGAGAGTGATTACTGTTATGTACTAAGTTTCGTTGCGCTACTACTAATTATTATAAGTTCCAGCAAAGCTACATGGTAGAAATAGATAATTCAGTATTCAGTCTCAAGTTTACCAAATATTATATGTATATGTATTTAAATACGTTTACGATTTACTTTGCTTCCAAATACTACACAACGCTCAGACACACGTTGGTTTACAGTCAGAATGCCCAAAGTTGGAGAAAACTATGACAAAAGTTTATAAAGCTCAATTTTTGTCATGTGTAGGGGTAAAAAATACTCAAACCTTCCTTACATGTAATCTAAACGCTCTAAACGTCTTTAATTAGGACACAAGTAAAAAATATAAAAATACCGAAATCGAAATAATATGTATACCTACTCACAATTTAGGCAAATCTATTGTGTACTTAATAGTATATTATATTATTATGTTATTGGTAAAGTAAACCTTTATTGCGTTGTGTCTATCATGTTATGGCACAGCGGCTAACGTTACATGAATAAATACATTAATATGCATACGCACAATATATCAAAGATTTATATAATCAAATTAATCGTGTAGTGGCTAATTGTGCTTTATAAAAATAAACCATTCAACATTTTTAGTGCTATATGTAACTTATTGTTCGTCCCATAAAATGTAAATCGCAATACCATACGCAAATTTTTCAAAATAAATAAGTACGCGACTTGACTACTTATAAATCTAAATGTGCGTATTATCATATATCAGTATTTTTTTATCTCACTAATCTAAAGTGCTACTTGGGGCTTACCCGACTCGAAATTGAAGACATAATTGACACCACAGCAAAACAGGGATAATAAAACATTTTTTGCATTTCTATACTATACTATTTCGTTTTAAAGCTTTAAACTGTGTTAAATATCATCTAAGTATAATGAGTTCATCTTTTATCTTCCTGGCAATGAATATAGAAAAATAATAATGAGCTTTATAATAATCATCTCATGCACGCATACAAAACACGAAGTAAATAGTATATATTAGGTATATACATAATATTAATATTACGTCCATTAGTTAACTTGAATAGGTATCTTTGGATTTAATTTGATTAATTTTGTTGATTATTCAGGATTTACAGCAATGATAGGTTCAATTTAGAAATTAACAAGAATTTAACGGATAGAAATATCAGAGCAGCCTCTAAATGTTTCTTGAGGTCCACAACCAAGTCCTTGAGATCCATCTTAAACATTAACAGAATGGTATAAATTAATCCGAGGAAATATTTAACCAAACCATAATAAATTATATTAAAAATATCTTTCATGAATCTACCTTCACACTGTCCCCAGGTATTACCAGCTTGGTAATGCCATTGGACCACACATCTGTCACATCGGAGGCCAGTTGGTAAACGAACGCGAGGGTAATACATTGCTGGTCCATTGTTTACAGGGAATTTAGTACCACTGCCATCAGCTAGTTGCAACAAATTTTCAAAGCATTCGTTTGTTTCCGGTTGACTGGGGTTGGACAGCACACAAAGACGGAACTCAAAGTGACCCAAATGCGCTGCATTTAAATCAATGTCGATGTCCATAACCTTAAAAATATTTTTTTATTTGACATTTCATTCATATCAGTACCAACTAAGGTTAACTAAAAGTGCATGCAATAACGGAAGTAATAAATCTGTATTGTATGCATTATGTAATTATATTTGATCATTTTTTGATTAAGGACATTGAAGTAAATGTTGATGATTACACTATATCATGCATGTTCTAGGCCATTAATTAACTCCATTTCTGTGACACAAACTTTTACCTTGGAACAGCAAAAAAAATGTTTTACAAATGTTTACAATGTACCTGCCCGGAAGTGTAGTTAGCAACTATAATGCTTCTGCCATATTTTCCACCATTTTCATTGTCTCTGGGTGTGGCGGCATGCCAAGCATCTACATATGGAAATTAAAGTACCTATATGAGATTAATAAGTGTTCACTTAAATTCGTTATTTTTAAAAGTATGTTAGATTCAATTACCTCCACATGGACCACATCTTCCTCCGTTTTGTCCGTGTTGAACCTAAAAAATTGTTATTTTTTATTATATGTAATCTAGAAGCGAAAATTTGAAAAATTCATAAGCTAATATTGAATTTCTTACCATAAATCCTCCGCAATAAAGTTCATTATCGTTCCAATTAGGAGGAGGGTTTAAGTGGGCGAATTGTTGGTCACGCCACACTGAAGACCTGTTGATGGGTCTCATCATTTTCCCATGTCCATTTACATCGGACAAAAAGAGCCCTAGTACTACCACTAATAATGCACAGATTTTCATTTTTTAAAACTGTAATGACTATCTCTTTGTATAAAGCTAGATACAAAACCCGTAAGTTAATAAAGGAAATTAGTTAAGTGTAACGCATATTTATAATTTTTCAACTCTGTCTTATCTTTCATAAGCCATCCACACAATTTATATGTACAATGTCATTGGATAATATTGCAGTTCAGCCTTTCTGTTTGCGACTCTTCTTGACTGATTCAAGTTCACTCCAATTGATTGATAGGTATGATTAATGAGATATGAGAATAAACAACAAAATACTTATGATAATGATAACTAATAATATGCAACTTAAGGTAACTAAACATACTGAATCAATCGGGAAAATTGATGCCCAAATGCCAAAAATCCTGTCGTCGCCATTAGTATAAGTGTAATCTAGTCTATTATCATTATTAGATGTTTTAGTTAAATTGTAAGACATGTTACGATCATTATTGTTTTTGAGAAATAGCAGTTTCAATTTAATTATCTTTTGCATACACAGAATTACGAACAATAATTTCACTTATACGCTGATCTTTCTATGATAAACGCATTCATTTCACACTCTGTAAAGGTACTTCAGTTTCAGCGTGAAAAAACAATAAATTTACGAATATATACTTCTAAATTACTTTGAATGACAATATGTCAAATCTGACGGATAAATCAAAAATCAGTAATCAGTACGTATATTATAGATTATAGGCAATAACAAAATGAGACTTCGTTTAGCGCACGGTCTTTTAAAGCCATTAACCGGATCTAATTAACAGTTGGAACTGAGGTTTACATAAACATGTCATCAAAGCCAGGGGGAGGCTGCTCGTGATCTGGATTTAGTTCTCCCCACTGTCCCCTACCACCGCCAGGTCTTCCGGGGTTCGGAGGCCCAAACGGATCTAAAACAAGGATCATTATGTCAAATAAAATACTTAAATATTTGAATTTTTTTTCAATTGTGTCACTTTATTTATCCTTACCGAATCGAGCTCCTGGCGGCATTTGACCTCTGCAATGACAGGGAAAGATCATTAAAATATTTTTTCTATGCTTCAATTCCAAATAATTTATCAAAAACTATAACTCACGGATTTAATCCTCCCGGAGCCGGACGTCGAAAACCTCGAGGATCTGCAAGCATTCCAGCTCCAATGCCTCCAAGTGGATCCAAATCTGACCTGCCAAGGGGACCTCCTATACCTGGCGGCCCACTAATAGGAAAAAATATTACAAACTATATATTCAACATCCGAAGGGTAATTTACATTTTTACAACGGTTAGGGGTTAGTCTGGATATACTCACATTCGTCCAATTCCACCAATGGGGCCCATCGGCAAAGGCTGAGGTCGACGGCCGTCCTCAATAAGTGAACTTCTTCCCTCACGTAGATTTCTTCGGCGACGTTCTCGTTCTCGCTCTGCAGCTTGGGTCGGAGACTCTGTGGGACGTGGAGTATGATCGTCATAAGGACCTGGAAGTGGCGCTGCACCGGAAACTCGTATATTTACAGGTTCCATCAGCTCCACCCATATTTGTCGTTCCAATTCAGTACATTTAAAAAAAACTTGGACTGCGCTATTTAATTCGGGAGACTGCTCTGTAAATAAGGACTTCTTAATAAAATCTCCAATGAAGTATGTAGATGCTGATCTGTCTTTCGGATTTGATGCAGGCGTTGAGTTAGTTTCCTGTTGTTGACCTGCTCCATTTGCGGGAGGAGCCTGGTCTGAAGCTACATTTTCTCCAGTGGCGTTTGTGAGATTAATTGTAACAACGACTTGATCGTCTGGTGTCAATTCAACAACTCTCACTTGATAGCGTGTACTAGGTTTTTCTGGGAAAAAATAATCGAAAGTTAAATGCCGATTCGAAGTGTCCTGCCCCGTTGGTCCTGACCAATTTGCTGGTAACTTTTCTGTAAAGACATCCGGTTCACTTCCGGATTTGATGCGCAACCCAGCTCTGACGATTGTCCAGTGCAACGTAAGAACGAATGCATCCAAGGCATTGCGTACATTCTGTCTTTCCAACTGGTATATCTGCAATATTCAGTCATTTTTGATGTTCAGCATGTTTTCGTAGTTTCATTCAAGTGTAAAGACTTCGTAGTTTCGTAGCATTTTATGTTATAAATATTCTCCACTTACCAATTCAAGACCTGCCGGAAGCTTGACATCCCCTTCATTAGTTGTCATTTTAATCTTTTTAGGATTGCTAGGTTTAAAACAACTGTCAATGTCTGAATCTCTGGAAAAATGAAATAATTGTAACTATGAATTATGTATATGAAATTGTTGCGGAAAAGTCAAAGTGAGTGCACAGGTGACAAATGGTAAACTCACATTTCTTTCGCTTGATTAACAGTTTCATTCATATCACTTTGAAACGGAGGAATCAATCTATTATTTGCAAGTTCACATATAATTACGCATTACGCATTTACAATAAAATTAGAACAATTGAACAATCTATCCTAAAATCGTAACAAAATTGCTTATGAATTTTTCCAACTATGACAACGTAATTTTAAATTTCGAGGTAGAATCAAGGGTGCAAAATATAGCTTACCGGTGCTTACCGGTGGAAACAAGTTTGCAAGTATGATCTACGAAATCGAAATCAGTGAATTGTGCTGATTGATGATGGAAGGCTACCATGAGAAAGCCGAATATTTGCTAGAAAAATCCAGGATTATATTATTTAATATAGATTATTTAATTATTTAACATTGTAGTCAAAATAAATGATAATTGCCAAGATGGACATCGTACTACATATTCACAGAATTAAAATTAAATTAGGAAACCAACAAAAAATAACCGACATATATAAAAAAAGTGGTAAAAATGTTTTTATAAGTGAGATTTGCTAAATAAATATATAAATCCTATAAATTATATACTATCTTTTTCCAATTTTGCATATTGTTTGATTGTAAGATGTAATGGATCATATAACTTACAATAAAAAATAAAAGATCTGATACTAAATGTATTATTTCCTTTATTAACCGGTTAATTAACATTACATTTATGTATCACCTTTTTGTATCACCTCTTAATTCTTAAATAACTCAGCATACTAACAAGTTTATAAATCAGAGATGATTTTTTGATGAGGTAAAAACGAAAAATGTTCAGTTTAGCATTGAATGAATTAGTTTTCAAAGAATTTAATATATTGTACCATTAATTCATTGCGTCATTCTACAATTGAAACTAGGGAAAGTTCAAAAAGTTAAACACATGATTATACATACAATCTACTTTATTTTCAAAAATAGTAAGAAAATTTTAAATGTTTATTAAATATGTATAATGGGTATTATTGTTTAATATAATTTATCGAATTACGAATGACAATGATTGGAGAGTTGGTGGTGGCGTTTTGGCGTGCTGCTATTTTAATTTTACAGTACCATCAGTACTAGTTAAAAAGGACTGTGGACTATATTTACGCCACACAATCGAGATGTGTTAATTGAGTTTGACAACAATGACCGAATTGGCTAACTTCGATTCCAAGATAGTGGCGTCTTCATTGGTGATCTCTTTGCTAGGAAAGGTCGACATCAAAGAAAACGGACGTGACGACAGAGCTGGACGAGCAATGCATATGAACTCTCTAATTCTAGAGACAAGCTGATCTGTGTTGATCTTGAGTGTAAGCCTATATTCATTGAATATTTTGAATGAGAATAGGCGAAGCTATTTATATCTATTTTCTAGAATTATCTAACAACTGCAAAAATGTAAATATAATGCCTTACTTTGCACCGTCGTTAAGTCTTATTTGTATGGTAGCAACTGGAGAAGAATCATTTACTGCCATGGCCTTTTGTGCTGCTGCTTCATCTTCAGCCTGTTGATTGCTATTTTGAAGATTTTCTGAAGTTGAGCTTGATCCGGAGCCTGTAATTAATCCAGTAAGCACATTTGGTACACTAGGCAGCCAACTAGTAAGTCCTGCAATAATAGCGCTACCCTCAGCACTCTCAGTACCTAAGTTTTCAACTATTCCTCCGAGACGTTGTCCGGATCCAGAGAAGGTGCACACTGAATCGGCTAGTTCCTTTACTTTTGACTCCAACGCATTAGGATCAGCGCCTTGTACACGATGAATTTCTGCTTTATTCTTGTAGAACACGAACGTTGGCATCGCTTTGATGTTACAAGACGCAGCTACTTCCTGGCACGAATCAACATCAACTTTAAGAAATACTGCTGTACTTTTATACTTTTTGCTAAGACTCTCGACAAATGGAGCTATCATCTTGCATGGACCACACCTGTTAATAAATTAATTCATGTGTAGCAACTGTTATTTTTAAAACAAATTATATGTATGATTTATAATACTAATGGACTGTAACCGAAAGTCAAACAACTTTATACAAACACGAAAAATTCAAAGGCGGTCTCCACAGGAAGTACGATTCCAAGAGAGAAACTAAAATTTACCATTCAGCGCTGAAATCCACGACCACCAGCTTGGATCCTGCCTTCGTCAGGTGGCTTTGGTAATCTTCTTCATCTTGGACATTTAGAACCGACATTTTTATCACAGTTTCTGCACTAGAAACGATTAATTTGGAATTATTAGGAAATCAAAAACCTATCATCTGTCATTCATATAATATTATAACATGCAATATTAGGATTTCCTCCTCAGTTACATCGGAGCAATAGACACATGGCAACTCCCCTCTGTGGGGGAGTTGGCTGGGTCCAAAACCTGTGATAACCATTC
>JAAAYG020006611.1:6444-26830 GCA_009936455.2 Tomocerus minor | reverse complement strand
ACTACTTGCTTCATGGTCCTACAGCACTGCACTATACACTACTTCAGTGCAGTGTTCTACAGCACTTCATTGCCACTACACAGTCTGATGGTTCTTAATATTCGGGGCCAAAATAATTTATATCGTACTAATAGCTAAAAACAGTTGAAAACTATGTTAGGAAATTATAGGAAAAAATTTTTTCAAAATAAATATTTTTTCTGCTGAAACCCCCTATAAGGGGTTTCTCTGCCCCAAATTGGAGAATCAATCTGAAATTTTCAGGAAACCTTTCTACCATTTGCCAGACCTTAACTTATGAATTTAATCTCGAAATAGCAATTACTTTCCGAAATATGTAACTCCAAAGTCTTATTTTTGTCGATTTTTGTTCAAATTTGGGCTTTAATAACCCAAAAGTCCGCAGGGGTTTTGAGGTATTTTACATTTATGGAACAAACTGCCTCATGGTCGAATTAGCCGTGGGACAAGCCCAATTTCAAAGATATACCACTTTAAAGTTAATGTAGTTTTGGGTATAAGTTTCTACTACCATTCTACCACTGCACTACCGCGTCACTATTTAATCATGTGGGCCCCATGCACTGCACTACCATTTCACTATTTAACGCAGTGGGTCCACGCACTGCACTACCACTGCACTATTTAACCCAGTGGGTCCATGCACTGCACTACCACTGCACTATTACCTATTTTGGGGCAGTAGTGGTTACAAAATAGTGCACTTCCACTACAGTTTTTAGTGGTAGTGCTGCATCTATGCGCAGCACATAACAAATGGATTGCATAATGTCTTTGGGCATTCTTTACATGTTAAGGTGCTCTACACAGTTGCTGCCAAAAGTTGTCACTCTGTAAGGTGTGGCAGAATTCGGAAATTTATTTGACGACAAACGAACTTTCTGTCAAAACGCTATCAAAAATGGAGACACTGACGTTTACCATCTATCTTATCTGCCCTAATTAATTTGCTATCATTAGAATAGCCTTTAAGGAATGCAGTTGAGTCCAGCCTCAACATCTGTATTCCCTAAAGAACATTATACGATGATACTTATATAGGTGGAGATAATCTTTCTTTATAAATTTCCTAGCTGCATCCGTCTATATGTCTACATGGATGCTATATGGGTTTCATGATACTACTTGCTAATAACTCAGTGGAATCTAGATAGAAGTGAGGAGGTTCCCACAAATGACAGAGTAGTTAACTTGACTCGAATCTTTCTCTCATCTTATCTGCAAGCTTGCAACTTGTTAGAAAACTTGAATGACTTCCTTGAGTGAAGTCCCAGAGTGAAAGGAAAACGTCGATTTTGCTAACTCAATAATCAGGGCCTTCAAATAACTCGTGAGTCGAGTGATGTAAATCTAGGAAACTACAAACTAACAGATTTGGGCTCAGACTCCAGGAAACTGGATAATTCGTTACAGAAACGGCAGAATATAAGTATACAGTGGACTCTTTAATATTCTACTGTAATTCAATAGCTCTAAGTAGATTTTTCCTCCTTCAACTCACAAGGGGCAACCGAAATGCATTTAGAGGAAAGGTGAAAGGGCAACACTGAGGTTTGTGCAAAAGACAACTACTCCTAACCTCTATAACTCTGTTTCACATATAGCCATCTAGGAAAGGAAATAAAAATGGCCTTGCAACACTACTGTGTTTTCTATAACAGCAATGAATTTTTTAATATCTGTAAGTATATTGCTACGTTTTTGGCAGTTACATTCATAAATTATATACGCAAGTCTCGTGACATAAAAAGTATTCTTTACCACTAGGAAAAGTTGTAATACAGAATTAGATTTTCATTTTATTTACTTATTGTTAGTGAGGGCTGTGACACGGATTTAAAGAAAAGAAAGAAAATTCCAAAGAAGAGAAGCCAAAGTAAAAGATGGATTAAGCACGTGAAAAATGAACACACAACTTCAGCTTCGTCATTCAGGTAGGCTTATTCAGTCTCGGAGAGACGCAAACGTCTGTCTCATATTTATTTCGACTTGGAGATACACAGAAGAACTTTGTAGAAAGGAGCAAGCTTTTCTCTACATTTGTAGAAAAATTAAGCATTAAAGGGTCCGAAGAAGTTCCCGGAAAAACGGAAAAGAGCAAAACCCAATGTGACACTAAAATGCATTCCATCCCCTGAGCACATGAGGCCTCTCCTATTCTTTAGGACTTTTCTGTTCTAGTATGTGCAATAGAATGAGTTGAACACAGCAAAGATACCACACAATGGTTTTAATTTCTAACTGGAACACGTAAATACATATAACATCAAAACTAGATTACCCTGAGGATTCCCTAAGGAGCAACCCTCTCTCGCGTGCTCTGTAGCTTTTCCTTCTATCCTGCAATCCTGCACGACTACCAATAGCAGTTTTTAAGAACACTACGTGGTGCATATGCCATGGCTAGTAAAAGGCCACTGAACAAAATATGACAAAGATGGTTAGCTAGTCGAAAGCTGTTATGGTATACAGGAAAGGAGACGTTCCTGCATCTTTAGGTCTGTCATGTGCCTGTCAGGAAAGCTCTTGTAGTCAGTAGTGAACATTGAATGATGTTTCAGCTCTCCAAGACTATCACATACTTTCCAAACACAAAACTTTCATAGTTCAGATCTACTGTTTTGAAACAGGGAAATAACTGTGCGAAGTACCTTAATCTTTACAAAATGCTGCGGCACATTGTGCATGAGAATATTTTATATTTATGTATATATTTAAACTACTATGCAAATACAATCATATATCTCTTGCTCGAGGAACTCGAGAAGAATAGGTAAATACAAAGGAATGAAAATACGATATCAAATTCAAAGGAAATGAAAAGTCATTTGCTCCCTTAGTGAAAGATTAGACGCAATAGGAGTGAAAGTTGCATAGGGAAAATACAAAACTGTGAAAGTCTTGAATGAACGCTTATACAAAGGATTAGTTGCAATTAGGAACACTTGAGTTTAATTACCTTGTCTTTTGTCCGTGCAGTCAGATGAAGAGAACTATAAAATCTTATAAGATTATAAACTGCCATACTATTGTACTTAATTAAGCATTCGTCTAAATTTAGCTCAAGGCAAATTAAGAAAGATCTTGCTGTTTTAAGTGATAGCTATGAAGTGAGCTAATGTTTCACTTTCTAAATCATCAAAGAAAGTTAATATAAGACAAACAAGAGAAAATTTCTCTCTCCCAGTTTAATTTTCATTGAAGGAAGATTAAAGAGGGTATTTGTACTTGTACTACTTCCTAGTGAGTGAGTAAGAATTTTTATAAAGCAACCATCATTCAAAATCGCCTGTCCTAGTATATAGAAACTATGAGCTAAATCTTGATAATATAAATAAATAGAGATGTATATTGTATAAACTTTGTTTACTCCTTTCTCTGTGGTCTCATTGTCAATCTCCTTCATTTCAAAGTAAAATGTAGGCGAAAAATATTTCGATAACTTGTTCTTCAAAGAGCATTAGATTTTTTCCCCTACTTAGCTATTTATCAAGAACACGGCAAACTCTGTATGAGAATAAGTCTTTGCAGGTTGTAAGATGAGTGGTGCATAATGAAAAAGAAGCTGGATGGGATAAAGGAAAACTTTTGCTCCCCTTTTCATAACACAATGAATAGTATAGAGTACATTAGGATTCTTTTGGTGCAGTTTTGAATTGAAAACGCTATTCAGTTTTCGTACTACAGTTCAATTCCTTTAACAAAAGTAATTCATACTGTGGAGACTGATATTAAATGGTGCTACAACCACACCGCATCCCATACATTGTTGAGGGAGATAACTAGGTCTGAACTTGAATTACATCCTTGAGCGATTTTCTATAGTGAGAACTCCCCCTTAACTCTCCGCATGGTTTTGTGCATAGTGAAAGGGAAGGATGAAAATTCACGGCCCTGCCTGAAGCAACATTTTACCATTCATTCATTTGATTTGCAGATTCAATTCTGAAAGGACATAACTTCATCATTTTCTAACTTTCTGCCGAAGCTGTTGGAATGACTGGATGAGTGAATATCAAGTACAATCCATTTCACTTAGCTACAATAGAGACTTTCTCACTCTAAACTAAAACGGCTTCCTTGGAATTCTTGCTCACGAATCCATTCATCGGAAACTTTCACTGAAATGGCTTATTAGCACAGGGCTTGCTGAATGCATGTATTCACCACTCAAATTAATGTGTGTAACCAAATTGTTCTGCCTTACACAGTTGAATACTTATGTACACTAGAATGCCTAAATTTTCCTAATTGGTATTTATTACTCCTTTGAAATGGCTCATTGATTTTATGTTTGTGGAGCAATGTTAACATAAATTGCAGCTAAATGCTAATAAAAATGCTACGATGAATTAATTAGCCGAGGCAACAAAGTGTTGGGAAAAGGAGACTGCTTTAAAAACGAGTGAAAGAGAAACAATGATATAAGGATGATAAGTATAAAGGAGAAGAATGACAAAAGAAAAACCAGCTGTTGAGTCAATTTTTCCCTTTCAACCTCCAAATCTCACTAACTATTCCCGTCCTCTCTGTTGGCAAACTTTCTCCGCACCTCTTCGCTAAATAGTTAATTTTTTAGCGTTGCGAAAGTAAAGGATCCCTTTTTCTCAGTCAACAAGAGCAAGCAATGTTTTAATAGTTTTAGCAATCAGTTATGTTCCGTCTTCGTCAAAAATGGAACTGATTCTGTATTTCGCAGCAGAACACAGCAAAGCCAAAGTCAACAAAGTGAGGAACGAGGCTGGAACTTGCTAAATGATACCACAAATACGAGCTGACTTATTCATATTCTACGCTCGCTCAGATTCACACAGAGCAAAGTAAACCACGGCTCAAGTGTACCAAAGTAAATGTGTAGTTTTAATATTTATTCACTTATTTTTAGTTCGGTCAATAGCAAGTAGGACCGGCCCCGACTTCCGGCGACATAAACCATATCCTCAAAATACATTCAGGCTACATGGATACATCTATTTCCTTCTCTCCTGTGAAAAGCCGCAAACTGGAAACGTATTTACTTCTGGCTCTAACTGTGACGACGACTAAACGAAACGGATCGCACACAGCTCTGTTTACTTTATCAATTTAATAATTTTCTATGCTATACACAAGGATCAATATGCCATTTGGCCAGATGTTCATTTACCCCATGCTCCAGGCCTTATTTATTTATGTTGCTTTCTAAAGTTGTGTCTACTGTTATTAAGTAAGAGCTACTATCCATGAAGTTGCGACAGCAATTTAATTTTGCCACGATTGTTAAACACTTATGAGATATTCATAATCTGTAAACTGTGTGTATTTCATTCTTACATTGCCTGCAAATGAGAAGCTACGTCTACGTCCTCTTAGGATTCTCATTGTCTAGCAGTAAATAAAGAAAATTCACATTCCTTTCGAGACGTTTCAGACATCATCGTGAACTTTTGTCTGGAGCACTCCAGAACAACAATGGTGTAAGTACTGCAATCTTCTTCTAATGCTTTCACAGATCCCTCTTACTATTATGACAAGTCTTTTTATCAAATAAACGCTCGAATTTCTATTTGTAGCTGGACAAGTACAAGTGCAAAGGATGAATTTAGTTTCGAGGCTGCTGTACAAGAGGAAAGTACAATAAAACGTGCCTGAAGGGGAAAGAAACATGGTTCGACTCTGCAATACAAGAAAAGCTAAATAGCTCCGTTTGAGATTCTTCTGAGTTGTCTATTTACTTTACTGCGTTCACTTATGTTTTGCTTCAGTTGAATCTCCTCCATTCAATGCCATCTCTTTCTCCATTGCATGCAGATACACGAACGTAGAGCAGTAACTACTGACTGGATCATCATTCTACGATTAGGTACTCTAGGCGAGAGAAAGGAAAGGATGAATGAAAGATTTTTTATCAAACTTGCTTACGTAGTCATGTGGGTGATAAAAGTAAACTATATGATAGAGGAATTCTTTCCCCTCGTTTATCCAATCGTTATAGCTATCCTTCTACTAACTTAGTCCACTTCTTTACTCCACGTACACATACATTCAATAGCTGCAAAAACCTATAGCATCTCAAAATAAAGGGCAAAGGTACTAATACACTGAACGTGATGATAATGCTGCAGAATGCATATATGTAGCAGACAAGCTATTTACTGTATGCGCTTAGCACTTGCTTTCTCTATACCAAAGTGTTTAGAATATAGTCATCTCATATTATTACTAGTTGTATTTATACAATCCATTTACTAACAATAAGTAAATTTTACCCTTCCAATATACAGTGCACTCCTAAAATATACATGTTATTATAAGCAGACACTTATCACAAGAACAAGCAATGAAGAACTGAAGTACATATACCTACTACTATGTTTATATACTTCCACTACTACATAATACTGTTTCTTTAGAGTCTATATCAAGTGTCTGGTGTGCTTTGTTTTTGGTTGTTGTGGTATATTTGGTTTTAAGTGCTAATGGTTATGAATTCCATAGTAGTAACAGATACTAAAGTAGATATTAATAATGCTAATGTAGTATGCAGGCTAAGTCTACCACTAATGATCGCTTTCACTTATTATTTTAGATGCAGCTCCTTTACAACCTTCCACAAAGTCTTAACGGCCAAAATTATTCTCGCGCAATTTATTCCAACATCAGTGATAATAATATTCTTACATATTTTATAATGAGCATATGTGAGGCAACTAAATTTTACTCGCTTATGAATTGAAATTTGAAGTCATTAAGGGCGAAAGTCTATTTTTAGCGGCAAGGGGGCTATGTGCGAATAAGTGGCACGGGCCACGTTAAAGTTTTAGCATAGTCAGTCGCCGAAAAAATCCTGCGGTCATGAATATATACACTTACAGGCAGTGTAGAGAATAAGATATTGTATTATGCCGTATAGGAAGAAAGTGGTGTGCGTTGGCTTTTGTGAATGAATTTTGTGTGGGACAGAGGAATGTTTCAGATATAGTAAAAAGTGGTGAAATACTTGTTCGTTGCTATATGTAATGATCTCTGTGTCCTCTGTCTACGTATAGTATGTATGTCCTGTAATGTTGGTAATGTAATTTCAAGAGAGACTTGGATATGAGGCTCATAAATTCTGTCTGCCGCTTTCGCGGTGGCCTCGCTCATTTTCCTTCATTCAGATTCTTCTAAGGTAGAGCTTTATGTCTATCTTGACTTGTTTAGATAGACAAAAGCTCTCCACAAGTCTACACCTACACTACAGATGTACAGAGAAAGAGAGCTATAGGGAAAATAAGAGCTACTCACCACCAGTCTATTTATAATAGCAATAATAAGATAAGTTTTTGCCATTTATAAAAGTGGCCCATTGTGGAGAGGTAGAGAGAAAGTGAGAGAAAGTAGTAGAAATAGCACAAGCAGAGGCGGGAGTGTCTCTATGTAGTGTATGTTGCTTCTTCCTAGTGTTCGCTTGTAGCCATATATCTCTATACAAGGTTGCTACAACCATATCATATATCTGGACGACGACGGGAGAAAGAGAGACGGGAGTTTAGGTTCACGTCCGCTTTCCGCGGCTACATGTACCCGAGTTGGGGAACAAAAAACTTTGAGCATTCCATTCATACTTTGGCTATACATATGGCTTTTCGTCGTGCTCTGTAGCCAGTGGGTTTGGAAACGTCAGGCTATAGGTACGTGTGGATGGCCGTAGTGTGCATAGGTAGCTCTCTCTCTCTCTTCTCAATGTAATATAGTAGCTAGGTACATATTAGCACAAATACGTTTACATTCTGTTCGGGGTACATGATGCTGTCTGATTTCACAGTTCATTCATAAGAATCCACTACGACCTTTAATGGGAAAGGGAACTATTTACTCGTTCACGGCTTTCTTCGCTAATGAAGACTTTCACGCTGATGTAGTACAAAATGATTGGGAGACTAAATTTCCCTAGTACAACCAGATCCTACCTAATACAACATCTATCTCTCATTTAGCAATCGAATTTCGATAGACACAACAGACGGGTGTGTGTACACGTTTAATCAACTCACACTCCCCTCCTATTATTTCACATTGTAAATAGTTCCGCCGAGAGAGAGACAGACAGAGAGAGAGAGAGAGCGTATAATTGATTATCGCCCTTTTCAAATCAAAACACAAAGTACAACCCTTGTAAAATCATCGAGACTATATCAGATGGAGAGGAGAAAGGAGAAAGGAAGTCTATTATGATCTGATCTGGCACTTTCAACACTGCACCATAAAGATTACTGATACTGTGTGCGATGCCATCAACATTCTCTACTCCCCCACAGAATGAAATTGGCCAGACGAGACACATTTATTGAGGAAAAACTTGTCCCATTCTCTGCTTATCTGTCGTCAACTTATTGTATTTTTTGTCAGAACTTGGAACAATGCTTGCTGCATACGTTCCCCAAAGTACAGAGATTTACATCACATCCCCCACAATGCATTTGCAAAGTTGCAAATCCTATTTTTCTGCTGTGCATACGCATTTACATTATCAAAAACTTTCTTTTATTTAATAGTAAATATTCACAGAAAGTTTCATCTTTCTCTCTCTCTCTCTCTCTTTCATTCCCTCCAATTTTATTCTCAGAAACAGAGAACAAAGTGATGGCTCTTTCATTGTTTTTGCTAGTAAAACATGCTCGTTATATTCTATAAAGTTATTTTTAAAGTGAGAACGCCTACCAAGAAGCCAACTATTGCTCCAAGGACAATAGCAATTAGACAACCTACTTATTTATTTGAGAAAGTTCTAGGAAAATGGGGACTGATATGAATAGTGGAATGTTTAATGCTGTTGGGAGGGCGGAAGGCTGAATTCAGTGAATTCATCCGTGTGTTTAGGGATAAATAGATAGATATTTATAGGAGTTATTTAGGGAGATGTGCCGTTTGCCTGACTTTCCCTATCCTATCACAAAATCAGATAGCAGTGTAAAGCAGGGCCGGCGACAAATGAAAAGAGGAAGAACAAGGAGAATAAATGGAAATAAATAGGGAACGGGAGAGAAACATCTCCGTACGTTCAGTTCAGTTGATTTTCCCTGGTTAAACATTTGAGTTTTGGAGAGATGTAGATGCATTCCGCCCGTTTCCTCGTTTCGCTAGATCTATTCGGCAGAATTGAGTGGAATTTACAGAACAGAGAAGAGATGAGAAAGAGACTTTCACTTTACTTTACTTACTTAACTGACTCGATTCAGTTCTCCAGTTCCGTGAGTCGTATAAGAGAGAGAGAGAGAGAGAGTAGGAGTAGAGGCTCGCCATGCAAACAAACAGAGCCTGGATAGGTATAGATAGTTCCAGTCCTCGCCTAGATATACACAGATGTGATTGCGATGTGAATGTGACTGTTTTGTGCTGAAGTAAGTTTGAATGAATGTACGGGATTTCGCTTGGTTTGGCTATAGTGAAACTGAATGGTTGATAGTGACGTCATCGGGTAGTTGGCACACTGCCAACCGGACATCCCGGCGCCCCAAGATCCCAAAATACCCGAATTTTGACTAGAATACTAGAGCCATAGATAGTAGCGCTCTATTCCATTGACAGAAGATACTTTCTAGTTTCTAACTCAAGTTGGGCCGTTGAAGAAGGGGAGTAATAGGCCGTAGGCTCTTAGCATGTCTCCTCTCTCGTAGTCTCCACTATAGCGAGATAGCGTAACAAGCTTTCTTTTCTAATGCTAACGTTTCTCCTCACAACTCCATCCTTACTTACTTACCACAGAGTTGTATTACAACTTTCTCCTATATGTCATATACACTGTGCTATGAAGGCCCTCAATGAGCGTGGGTGGATCAAGGAACCCGAGTAGCACGAGAAATTCAGGTTTTGGCTACAAGACTCACACTGAATTTCAATGAGTTCCTACATTCAATCCAAAGGTAAGTATATGCATCGTTTTTCTGTTACCTTTTTTTCCTCTTCCTTATTCTACCAACTAAACTCCAGCTCTCCCTCTCACTCCATATTATAAGTTAATCCACCGACTTATATACCACACTGTTAACCTAACTACTTCACTACTCATATTCTCACGTGGAAAAATGTTTACACAGTACACAACCAACTATGCAGCATACTAGACTATTACTCTGTTTCTCTTGCTCCTGAATAAAAAATTCCCTTCTCTCTCCTGCTGCGTCCTATACAATCCTTTTAGGGAGCTACGCTCTTTTTCTCTACGTACTCCATTTTTTCAGTCTTTCCTTGAGGAATATGAAAGGAAAGTGGTTATGAGGAACTCGACTAGCCTCCATCTATAATCTACACTGTTTCCTTCTGATAATATGTCCGTTGGGTGGGATCCCATCATTTCCACTACAGCAACATGCAATTTAGTTGACAAAAAGGAAACATCATGCACTAAGGAAGCGTCGACAATAATGCTGCATAATCAAATCAGATTGCATACTGCACTACCAGACGAGGACTCAGACTCCACTCTCTGCACAGACTAACCTTGCGTTATACACTTCCACACAAGTTCACACAAAACATCCAGATGTCCGATTACAAAACTATTTCAGAGAGATCTTGATTTAACAGAGAAAACCACCAAAGTACTGCACAGAGATAAACTTAACTTTCCCCACAGTCCAAATGACTAACTCTCAAATTGTTAAACAATGCCATACAACCATACGCCCCTTATTTTCCTTTCATCATACCATCTACTCAGAATGTTTTCCTGTTGAAATTGTTATTACACAAAATTTTATAATTGGGTATGTATTCATTTACCTATTTCATGATTACGATCTGTTCTAAATAATAATTGGAAGTCTTTCTCGTGTATAATGGAGACAACAATAATATGAAATTCGTCATCTTTTTTTCAATATGCAGACAGCGCTAGTGTAGTGTTTATGATATCTTGTATGGTTTGAAATAGGCATCCGCCTAAGAGACTAAATTTCGGATTTTTCTATTCTCCCAAGAGAGATTTTAAAGCTAGATGTAAAAGTGGAAGTTTTCCTACGAAAGTACTTACGTGTTTAGCTAAGAGAGAGAGAGAGTTCATGGTTTTCTTGCATGTGACTGACTGAGTGATGAAAGTCTAACTGGCTCAGTCGCTAGTTAAGACGTTTTTCTCAACGGTGCTCCTGAAACGAGCGTCCGTAGTATATTATGCAATGACGAAGTGAATAAAACTAAAACATGGAGAAACTACTTAAGCAGAGTGCTTCAAGTCCTCCTCATGCAGCTTCCTACTATTTTATGAGTTTGAAGTCGAGAGGAGATGAAAATCTGTTCTACATTGTTAAAAGAGCTGCTAGGGAAAAGTGAAATGGGGGAGATAGGCTGGGGTGATGTTTTATTTCAAGAATTGATCTTGAAAAGGTGCCGTGACTTCTAGAGGACAACTTGACTTAACTCCAGTTCCAATTCATCACTTTCTTGTTGAAACAAGGCGTTTGAGAGGCAAAGCAACAACCATATCCAATCGTCTCAGATGACATAAAGCTCTTCCTCATGCTATCCACATGTGTGCATTACTTTCCTGCGATTTTAATGCTTTCCCCGATTCCAAAGCTTCGAGAATGTTTTCAAAAACCTCATTTCAAAGTCAACTTATCTATTTTTCCTAACAGAAAAGACAATTAGTTCAATTTCATAGTGCTATTGCTAACACTTACACAACAAATCTTAGAAAATGGCATTAAAATATTCAATGTATCTACCCTAAGGAGAAAGATTTTTGTAGTAAATGAAATCTCAAGGGTTTATGACTGAAATCTGATTTCACCCCAAAAATTATGCAGGAGATCTCTGATTTTCGGAAGAGCACATTTCTTATGCTATATTTCAGCAATAATTCATTTTCACTCGACTTGTCTTGTATCTCATTTAAATGCAATGAATAAAACTTCGCATTGCATTCCAAGGAACTTGTTATTTAAAAAGCATCATGATGTTTTTTCATAGCTAAACCACATCGACTATTGGTATCATATCTTTGGGGAAGAAGTGTCGTAAGCACGAACGAAGCCAGCAAACATGAAATCTCAAGCGAGATTACTATTTTTATTAGAAAGATAATAAAGCGAATCTTTCTCTTTGCAACTAGGTTAGTTTAACCTTCAGCATGAAATCAAGGAAAAGAAGAAATGACAGGAAACTCTAGTGAAGGACCTAATTTATATTTACTTTCGAGTATTGGCAAGAAAAATAAGAAGAGTTTTCTTTCTATTTCCCTTCGTGTATATACTGTTTCACTTGCAAATCACAAGACTTTCTATAACCCATAAGAACAAAATCAATGTAAATTGTAATGCAAAATTTTCAAGAGAATATATCTCTGCTAAATATATTATTCCTTCCACTAAGATATTCTAGATTTGTAGAAGACACCTTCAGCTACTACACCAAAATATAAGAGAAAGGTGACGCGTAACTTCTATTCCTCATGTATATATCCGTCTTAATCACTCTAACCTATATATATGAGGAACATTGTTGACATTATGATCTTTGTGCAAACTAATGTAAACATAGATTTTTGATTAGGGTTACACTTGGTCAGCTATTCGAAGAAATCGGACTCTTCATCTACCTTTTCACCTACATCACACAAAAATATTGTGTCAAATTCCCTTTAGTCCACAAAAGAAATCAGGATGCCATAGATGACGTCAATATCAATTCGTTAGAGCGAATCATTTGATTTCAAACTTGACTTTGACTAAAAGTTTTTAAAAGCCGGTTCCAAACCACAGAGATTTCTCTGTTACATAAAAATATCCTACTAACCACAGTGCTATGCAGTGCTATGAGATGAACTCAAAACCTTTCTTCTCATGACCATTTATAGCGCTACAAAACAGATTACAATGGAATATGGAGATTTCGTACCGTATTACAGGGAAATTCTTAACTTCGTTACTCGCCACTCCCCATAAACTAACCATGCATTTCTGTAAATATTGATCATATTTACTTACAAAAATACTAAAATACCCATTTTACGATCTATAAAATCTTAGAGCACTGTAAAAAGGATAATAATAACTTTCTTTTTTTCTCCCTTTTATTTAGTTAGAGTGACTATGTATTTGAGATAACTTGTTATTTTGTATCATTATAACGGTTGATTACCAGTCACTGAAACAAATACGTTCAATTCAATTCAATTCAATAACCTAAGGTAGTTCAAAACAGATATTGATAAGTAGTTTACTTGTGGTAAAATAGATTTCGTTGAAAAATCAAAAGCTTTTTTTTTCAATTTAGAAAGCCTCGATAAATAAGTTGTTACTTTCCACATTTTTGACACAACAGAACAGTAAGAAACAATTAAATGTAACATCTAACAAATAGATTTAATGTTGACATTTCTGCCCAAAGTATAGCATTCATATTACATGAAAATGCAGTGACGATACTGTGCACTAGGACTGCATGTTTGTAAACAAGTATGCTGAAGTAATAACTCTTTGTAGTTATATTGATATCAATTTAGCGAGGAGCCTACTGCGAGTGAAAAGACAAGATGAAACATCAGAGGGAAGATATTAGAGCAATCAGTTGAGACAGCATTACCCGTAGTTGCCTAGTATAGTAATATTTTTCCTGTTAAGCGCCTTTGGCTTACGTTAGTTAAGTTTCCTAGAGACAATGTGGAAGACACAATGGAAGAATTGTCCTCAGCCGGCTCAACTTGCTCTGTTCAGCGTCATTCAGTGAAGCGAGTGAGATGAGACAGAAATCGTATCAGTGGAGTGACAGGAAAAGCCGTGTGAATGATACAGAGCACAAGTCATACAATATAGAATGAGGCCATACAAGACGTAACATTTGTAAGAAGTACATCTAAGGTCAAGCTCCCCAGGGCTAGAGCAAATCTATTTATTTCACCTTATTGACTCCAATTCACTTCCACTTTCTAATGGGCTCACATCAAAGTGTTTTGCAGAAATGCTGTATGATAGTAAGAAGCACCTACAGAACATGCTCAATTGCCCCTCCAAATATAAATGGACGCTATTAGTAGGTTTCCCATTTATGCCAACGCTTCTGAATAGCAATTTGCGTAAAAATTGAGAAAAAGTAAACGCGTCCATCATTATTATGTAGCGGGTACGCTACATTATAGGAATGCCTTGAAGTTCTGTCTGTGTATGTATGTATCTATCTATCTGAGCCCATTTTTTCATATTTATAGTCAACTTTTTTGAATTCTGTTTTCAATATTGAGTCATGCAACCTCTCAATAAGAAAACCCAGAAAAATGGACTAAATCGCCTTACCCTTTCCACACCTACCCCGTCCACTTTTCTTAAAATTCAACTTTTTTGCATTCTGTTTTCAGTATTGAGTCATGTGGCCTCTCAATAAGGAAACCCAGAAAAATGGACTAAATCGCCCGACCCTATCCAACCACTACTCCGCCCACTTTTCTTAAAATTCAACTTTTTTGCCATATTTATATGTAAATAAATTACCGCTACATTGTTACGCCTGTTTACAACAGTTTATTGCATAATACAGTGACAAATGTCAATAAAGAATTAATTAGACGACACAACTGTCTGTGATTGTAAACATTTCTAACCTGCTAGCAAATAATATTAAAAAATTACACAAGTCGACAAAAATAGCATAACCGTCATTCCATATTCAGACTATTGTCTTTCTAAAGGCAAATAATACTAAAGTAACCAGATTAAAATGTAGAGGTGTTCTATTTCTCTGAATGCTGAATAATTTCAGGAAATAGGACATGATTTTGTAAATCGAGTGTCCACTGAATTTGCTCGTATCGGCCAGTCCAATTCCTTCGTGTACTTTCCCCAGTGTGGGGAAAAAATAATAATGTCCTTGTTATATTCTATTGTCGCTATTGTCGCTATAAAAAGGTTGTTCAAACAAAGTCTTCAATCTAAGTAGCCATACATTATAGCATAGCATTAGAAGAAATAGACATTAAGTTAGCCTGTTATATGTACCCTGAGCAAAGAGAAAGAGTTAGGAGAGAAACAGAAGAAAGTCTAGTCAGCAGTGAGCAAAGAAAGGAAGTAGAATGTCTGCCCTGCACTTTTCAAAGAGAAAGGAGTGGGTAGGAGGACTGTGAGCATTTAGAGAGCTAAATAAGGGTGACAGATAAGTCTAACAAGTCTACACCTAGCCAAAGAGAGTTAGTACTGTTGGCCAAAGCAGGTAACACATACTCGAAAGACTAGACAAGAGAGCACAGCACACCAACTCCTTTCTCTAACACAGACTCAATCAACTCTCATTTATCATCATTTGTTCACCTGACAAGCTATTCTGTTTTCAGTCCTGTTCTTTTCCCTACCTACAATTTTCCCTTCACACAAAATCAACGAGAGAGAGAGAGAAAAAAAAGCCACAACACAAAGGCTTAACCTGCGCGTGCAGAATCTTAAACTGTTCTACTGTTTACAGTCCGTGGTGATATTATAAATAAACGTATATGAAAAAATGAGGATAACAACATAGCAGGAGAAAACTATGCACATGCTGCGACATGACCAACGCACATAAAGATTTCTTTCCTTCCAGCATACACCTGTTACATGAAATACATAGAGCAAAAAATAAAAGTCCTTCCCTGTAGAAAAAGCAGAACTCTTTTTTTTTTACTGCATTCGACGAAACTCCTACGATTCATTAAACTCAAATCTTTATGCCAGTTTTTTACATGACTAAATCATGGTAAGTGAAACCTTGATTTTACACTCTTTTATGTCTGAGAAAATAAAATTTACAAGGAAAAAGCCTTTTTTTATCGCTTTCTTCACACTTGTTCCTTGACCACTCATATTCCACATCTCTCTACTACACCTACACAGACGTAAAACAAACGGGGGATTTACTTTTACTACAGTAGATATCCTATTTTCTTTTGCACCAATGACTAGCCTTAGATTTTACTGCTTTCATCGAGAAAATTACGATGAAGAGGAAATAGGATAGGCATGAATAAAATACATTTCATTAGTTTCCCATTCAGAGGAAAAGCAGCAGTTGGGGCTCGCCAAGTGAAGGACAACTTTAGATTGGTTCCGTGCTTAGACCTTTTTATAGTAATTTACTCTATGGGAAACACTAAATTTTCCCAGTAATAAAAGTTACAGAAATTAGAAAAAATCTTTGTCGAAAGCTGTACCCTCAGGGATAATGAAACTGCATGCATAATAAGCTCCACAAAGCAAAATAGACAGGAAAGCTTTTTAAGAAATGGAAAAGTATCCAAAAGCTTACAGTCACTGAGACTCAGTGTCTACTTCCAAACTTTTCATAGAGAACAACTACGTGTGTACGTGTGTACTTATAAGACAATTTATACTGTTGGCTTATAATTTCTTCTATATTGCCATTCACGATGTGTACATAGCAAATAGCTACAATAAAGAGATAAAACAGAGATAAACAACCACTTTTTAAAGAATATCAGAAAACAACCCCACGCGAGGTTATTCCAATATTTTTCTTTCATTTCATATTAATTGTTTCAGGGCTACAACCTACAGACGCCCACTACCAACGTGTCATGTGAATGTCTGTCTTCTCTCCTATCTTGAATTGTGTTTTAATACAACACAATTCAAGATACCTGCAACAAATATGTATCTACTACTTATACACATATTATTACGTATAATAGTATGCCTATCCATCTTGAATGTTTATAATAGTTCCTGTTGAAACGCTCCTGCAGGTAAAGGGAAATTTCTGCAGGAATACTCACTTCGTAATGTTATATTGGGGGTCCTCTTGCTTAGCTCCTAAGTTTATAACCTCAGAAACTTGTAACTCCTTAACATTGCAAAAAATGAAATAGGGGGAACGCTTTTTTGTAACTTCTTTATTGTAATTTTCAGTAGGTAACTGAAAAACGGAAGCAACTCTTAGTAACGGAAGGACAAACTTCTGGCTTTTAAAGATTGCAAATGGAAAATTGTCACACAAAACCTTACGAAACTAACGCTATGATTTCGATCCGTAAGTTTGTAAGCGATTTTGTATCTGTTTTCCGTAGCAATTGCTTACAAGTTTACGGAATTCTAGGAAAATCTTGCAAAGTGAATGAGTTTGCAGAGTTTAAGGCATTGTGACGTTACGGATGCCAAACCAAGAGGACCCCCGTTGTTTTCTGTGTGCTCATTTTGAATAGATAGACAGTGGAAGTTCATTTCATGTACATAGAACTCGTAAACCAAACTCTTGTTTAATATTAAGCCTGGGATTGCCTCACGGCTACTACTTGTTACTTGGATTGTTTGTTAAAACTACTTAAATTAGGTGTGCAGCCCACACTATAATATCACATGCTCACACTATACACCCAGACAGAAGTTTGAAAAGGTCAGAGCTAACTAGTGACTCCCTCAGTTCCTATCTATCTATTTCCCTTTAATTGTAGTGCAAACTGCTGCTAAACTACGAGAAATTATTGTTTGTTGATAGCTCCAGTTGTGCACACCTATGTTTACTATGATTTTCCATATGGCTGTAGGTATAAGCATGTATTTGGTATTCAGGTGGACGCATTGATGCATTACATTCTATTGCTGCTAACATTTCGACGTCAATTCTATGCTAATCCAAAACCAAGGTTCGTTAGTCGTAATTCCTTTGGTTCGTTAAGGTCTTCACTCACTCCCCGAGTTTTCCAGAAAACATTAGTGTAGTTCACTCTTTAGCATCTCAAGTATAATGTATTGGTTGACTTGTCTCTGCAATCTACTAAATTGGCAGATTGAAATGGAATCAGTAGGGATCTGTTGTCATTCTAATGATAAGACCCCAAATTTTGACATGGAAAGTTAAACTAAACCTTTCCTCCTATCAATGCTATGTTTCATTGCAAGATGGAACTATGGAACTACCAAGAATTGACAAGGCAAACCAAAATGGAGCCATCCACCCACCCACCCACCTACGACTACGACTCCGACTATGCTACATGATAGGTCAAAGGTTGTACTTAAGACCTCTCTTGCTTCACAGAAACCTTAAAAAAGTTATATAAAAGCTAATTTTCTGCCTCAACCCAAAAAAAAATACAAACGTTCCTTTAGTTTTGCTAGGTACACAGAAGAGAGATATGCTAGTACACACGGGCTATATCCCACCTTCAGTCTATAAAAATTACCCGAATCGTCATGTCAAGTTGTCATGTCCTCAATTTACTCAACTGACAAAGCCATGTTCCTACTTTTTACAGAGATCTGCAAACATATCTATACTTATATTTAACTCCCATGCAGAATGGAGAATATACTCCACCTCAAGAGAATTATTCTACTTAATCTATGACTTGTATCCTCGTAAACATTATATGTATCAATTTGTTATAAAACTGAAATTTAAGATATATCATAGCAAACAGAGAATGAATGACTCAAATTTCTTTTCTTACGAGTTAACGACTCCTCACTTTTCACTGGCATTTTTCTTCGTTTTTAAAAAGACCTTGTTACCTCGCGTTCTGGCTACGTACAAACCGGCATTCTATATATCTACTAAATTGTACTGCGTATGTACTTTATTTCATACATGAGCTTCAAGCATCAATATAGCCATTCCAAGTTTTTAGTTGAATTTCCATCTTGCAAAAACAAAAGTAAATGGAAAATCTTCGCCGACAAAATCTCATCATGGAAAAGGAATGGAACTGAAGTGAAGAGCACCCACAATATACGTAAACCAATTTTTATATTGCATTACCTTTACCTGGTTAGCCTGTTATAGGTACACGTGAATAAGATGTGAATGTATAATATTATGATTTTGCTGCAAACACACATAGACACATATACTAATGTGTATATATTTCTATCATTCTATCCAACAAACCTTAAGGCCTTCAAAAACGAAGACGAAAATAAATCCCCTTTTCGTCTATGTGCTTTCTCTCCCAGAAAATGTAACCAGCAAATGTAACCAAGTGGAACATTTGTCATTTGACTTTCTCTCGTGATTAAATCAGCATAACCATAAATGAAAATTTACCTCACTTTTGACAGTACACTGAATGTCTGTTCCGTGTTGCTTTCCCAACAAAATGCATTCAGGTTCATTACTGTAGCTCACGTTTTCTATATTTCCGCTAAAAATGCGCTTTCTATTAGAAAATGAATCTTTTGTTTTATCTACCTCGCTCCATCTTGACTGACTCTTTACATACAATATGCATAAATAAAACGATGTGTACACATTCCCTTGCGGAAAGTTGTAGCCTTCTGTGTGAATAAAAATAGAATGTGAGTTTCGCATAGACATCCTCTTTAGCTCTAGTTTACACGATTACCTTTTGGTTATTACATTCAAACACTGCCAACTGAGTTATGACGTAAACCTTGGCGTAGCATACCCACCGTAAACATCATGCAAACAAATAAAGATACTATACATAGGTAGTTTTTGTAGGAAAAACAATAGTTGTTTAACTATCTTTAAGATAAAATTCCTTGAACAAACATGTTCCTTTCCCTGACTGGAGAAATATTGTGCATACATAACTATTTTGCATAATGATCCTGCACGAAAGGTTTTGTGGAAATAGGGAAAATAAAATTTCCTTGTTCATACAAATAATCAGGATAAGGAAATATAATGCCTATACTCTACACACATTAAGAAAAAATGTAGAGTGCACAAGAACAGAGCTAGCTGTCAATTGCTGTGAACTTTCTACAAACTATTAAAATTAAACACAAAACAGCAGTCAGTTTAGGCACGAAGGTAAAAAAGAGACATTAATATCTCTGCAACCGAAAGCTACAACTACAACAGAATGGCTACGCAGAGCACTTACTATTAAAAGCTACACTAAACTAAAGTCAACTCAAGTCATGAAACTTTCATTTTACATAGCCAGTCTGTTTTATGGGATATGATTAATTACCGCCGACAAAATCCATATGTGGCCAAGGTCTCTAGCTTTCTCCCTGCACACGTCGGCTTTAGTCTTTGGTTCACTGATTTCGTTAGTAATGTTGGTGTTGCTGTTTTAAGTATAGCAAGAGCAACAACTGTATAATGAAAAGAGAGAGAGAGAATCATTGTTAAAAGTCGAGTTAAGGCTAGTCAAGTATAATTACGATTGTTTCCCTCGATATGAAGGGGCATAATGGATCCGTTATCTAATAAAATAAAATAAAAGGAGAAAGCATGCAAGGCTTTGAGAAATAAGGTCGTAAAGTCAAGTCAACATGAAATACAACGCTTCAAAAGTGAGGTGCTAATAGAATGTCCTGCCTACTTTTCCTTTACATCGGAGACATTAAGAATGCTTACGTCAATTCTGTGAAAAAGGAATGCTCAGAGAATAAAATATGAGAGATTAGAATAAATATTGACGGAAAAGTTTAGCTCAAGCGTCACTATAAAGTTC
>JAAAYG020006600.1:1255-26833 GCA_009936455.2 Tomocerus minor | reverse complement strand
TATCAATGCTAGAAATATTTATTATTACAGATCTCATGCGTACATCTTCTCTAATTCTATAGGCAACAGAAGCTGAAGCACGAGTCCCTTTTTATTTGATAAGAAGAATCCGGAGATGCGCCTTTTGTGTCTATGAGAAGGCAATTAAACTAGAGGTTGTGGGTTGTGTTTGAATGAGCTCCTGTCCGTGTCCTCGGAGAAAATTGCTAAATCGCTCTTTCCAAAGAATCCTGCATAATGTATAGGTAGTTTGATTTAGGACTGGTCATGGCAAATGGAATTCACGACATATAGAGCCACGAGGACTGAACTAGAACTACTAAGAAGTGTTTACGAGAGTCATTCTGTTTGTCACTAAACAAGTTATCAGAGAAGTAAGTAGATGAGTATAGGTATGTGGGGCTAGGCTCGGCTGTTGGGCTGGCATGACTGGAAATGACTGTGTTATTGACAGTGACATGACATGATATGACAGCCAAAGCGTGAGAATTAAGTCTCATGCTAGCTATAAGTTTGTGAAATTGTGAATGCTCCGTTATATGCATAGACCTACACAGGATACGCAGTTGTGTGAGTGAGTGAGTGTATTATTTGTAAACTGGCTTGACTGTCTGGAGCCGGTGAGGTCATGATATCGTGACTACCGAGATGAGATGGGAAGCTAAGCACTGAGTGTTCTGTTGAGTGCTCTCTTTGTCAGTGCAATTTTAGTGTTGTGCTCTGGATTGAGTTGAATGAGATTGTGTTGGCATTTCGTCTACAGCAAAACGGAATTCTCAATTGACAGACAATTGACAATGACAATGCTATGTGGAGTATTTCCGTTTCAATCAAATCACAATTGTGTGTTTTATGGCATCTTATCTTGGATCACTTCATGTAAAGCCAGTGTGACAATTTGAATCGTTTCACGTAGCCTCGCTCCTTTATCGACGCGTGCTCACTCGTCGGAGTGATCGAATATGATAGTTTCTGAAATTAAATTACATTCATTAAATCACAACCACTTTACAATTACAAACAATTATTTTTATCCCATAATATTTAATCTGCAATTCCCTTGAAAATTAGCTAAAGTAAATACACACGGTCCAAGTATTGTTCTAACTAACAATAAATAATCTGTTTTGAGTAGACAATCGTAAATGAAAACGCGTATTAATGATCGAAAATCCGTGTAAAACCAGTATAGATCTATTATAATAGGATAGAATAGAGAAAGGCAAACGTACACTGAGACAGTTTCCGGGGAATTGCATGAACTCCGTCAGAGCCACAATTGGGACGAGTGTAATTGGAATGAAAGTGAATATGTAGCCAAAGGTTTGAGCCCAACTGGGATATTCGTAGCCATCGTGTGTTAGGGGAAGTTGAGTGCTCAAATCCAGTATTATGATAACCTGAAAGACAAGAATTCAATTGCACATTCCTTCCTCGACGCTTTTATACTTGCTTTTATCATTGTTAAACGGAGCATGAGGAGCTAACCGCTATAAGAAGTGGACTAATGAACTTCCAACATATTCTCCAATAAATTCCAGGGGCGAAGCCTAACATCGCCTCTGCATCTTTACACAGTTGATCCATGCCTGTCATTACATAGAATTCATTTCATTTTATTAGCTTTCTTTTAATCGCCTCCTATCAACATTACATCCACCTTACTCAGAATCACATTCTCCTTTTCAACCATTGCATTGCCTTGCATCGCGTTGCTACTCTCATTATTCATGTTTTGTACAATTGTTAGTTTTCAGATAATATGATCAGCAAATTACTTTCACCACGCATTATGATAATTGTAAGTTAGATACGCATCTCTACAGGGTTGGGAAACATCCAAAATCTAAACCCGTGTGTAAAAAAAATGTTCAACTGGTTCAGCCTGGTGTGGCATTAGCCATTCGAAACATCATTCGCTAAGGTATTTTGGTCAGCACTAAACAGGATATCAAAATGACTAAAAAACTGGAAATATTTCGAAAAATTCACGTTTCAATTTTCAGATTTTAAAATTATTTGCATATATTTTGAAACGGCATTCCAAGAACTGTTTGGCGAATTTTCATCTCACTAATGAGCAAAGAAACCTATCCATTTTCAGATTTTGCAGAGATTGCTAATTGCCGTTTAGTTGGAACTCATCTCAGACTTTCATTAAAATAGGAAAAATAGTAGTTCTCAAACGAAGCATTGAAAATAAAATTTCTTTTTGTATTTCTCTACATGCATTGCTTTGAAGAGTAGTCTTTGTATATGTGCATTTGGATCATTCAATTTACAATTGAGTTTTCTAATGTATAGGAGGATATTAGATTTAGTTACTCATCCTGTGATTAGCTCGGTGTGGATACATACGCATTTATAACCAACATTTATGTAATACCAATACCTAAGTACGTAATGAATATTCTCATTCTCGTCTCATGGTCATAGCACACTTACACAAAGAAAAATAAACGAACAGTGCATAATGAAATGCCAAAAAATGGAAATTGGATAGGTGCGTGCATTAAAACACAGCTGCTTTCTCAGAAAATTGGCGTATTGTTTTCTATTCTTCATAACAATTTGTTCTCCGTCTGTCTGTTTTTTTCTGTTTGACTCCTAGTCTACAATAATTGTTTTCTCACAATCTGTGAGCAGGAGCGATGAAATGAATATGTGTAAATCCTTATGACAGTCGTTACGGGCAGAACTAATAAATAGTGGATAAATAAACAGCTTATTAGGTTACAATAAATAGTACATCTCATCATTTTGCCCTTGTTGCTAGTGTTTCTAGAATGAGGATCCTCATTAAAACGTCTTACGGACGACGAAGGGCACTTTGAATTATTCACTCTGTTCCGACTAACCCAGACGCAAACAAAGACAATTCAAGCAAACAGACAGTTCCAGTGACTGACTACTAGCAGAAGTATGCCAACTATATATGCTATATCGTTCCACGATTCCAGTAGAAACTATAATTCACAGATTTATATCTTGGTCTAAGAACCCGGAGTTTTATAGATAAAACAAAGCAGAGAATAATATTCCATGTCTAGGCACTTTAAGTCAAGTGGAACAGAAAGGCGAAACAATGCTGTGGACATTTATAATTTAGAAGAAGCTACAGTGAAATGTGTACAATGCCAATATGTGCGTACAATGCAAAGTCTGAAATTTTGGGTGGATGGCTATGCAAATAGAGGCGTGATAGTGTCAAAGGATTATCGTTTCATATTTAAATATTTGTCGGTTCTATTCTGCCATTTGATTCGGTTGAGATGAGATGGTTTACATTATTTATTAGCCTCCCGCTATTGAATTCATATCCAACCAGGCAGCTCTGTAATGCACAGAATGTACTACTGCATAGAATCTAGAGCATATTTTCATAGCAAATAAGCAAGTGTGTGCAGGATGTGTAATGACATTAGAGTTAGTTACCGTAAACCCAGGAGACGACGAGCACTTCAAAGAAGACTGCAAAGAGTAGAGAGCTACCGGCGGCGTAAGTGTCGAAGAATTGAAACGTGTACATTCCACCCTGTTGGACCAAATATCGAGATTGACAATTAGTGCGATGCGAGATTAGCTCAGCTTTGTCATGCTGATGTCCTGTGATTCAAGCCATGTGATGTGATGCAAAGTTAAAACTCATCTCTGCCAATTAACACCTCTCTTTCTATCTCTCTCTCTCTTTTCTCCGCATACGACAGAACAGCCTATGTTTTATGTATGAGCACATTAGCGAATTCGTTATCTCCTCAACTTCTACTTAATAACAACACAACTTGCAATTTTCACCCGCTCCTTCGAACTCTTTCAACTTTATCTTTTCAGCCCCATAATGTCTGCCCCAAATAATTTTATCTGCAATTACCTTCCCTCATCCTCCAGGCTTATCCCCGGCATGAACATTATCAAAAGATCTAACAATAAAATTATCAATTTTGATTGGACTCACTTTATATCCTAAGGCACAGCAAATCTGTAACGAATGTATTCCATTTCCCTACGTATATTATTGATCCCTTCATTATGAAATATAGCATCTACTTTATTTTCTCCGCACAATTTCACGATGATTTTCATATAGTTTCTAATTTTCTTTATATTGACTACTATTTTACGTTTTTGTTTTTCATTAAAATAACAATCAGATTACAGATACGTGTTCCAAGCAAAAATACACATTTGTTTTTTACGAGATTTTAAGTGAAACTTTCTAAGAAAATAACTAGATGCTAATACTAATAATACAATATGAACTTTATTGTTCACTTCACACAGTAGCCAAAAAATTGACAAAAAACAATCTAAACGCCAACTTGGGTGATTTTACTAAGACAGAAGTTTCATTTAGTCAACTTGGAGCAGATTTTTAAAAGAAAACAAACAAACATCATTTATGGTTGTTGCACGAACTTTTAAATATTCAATTTTAACATTCAGGACAGGGATAGTTTTTACAATTGTTTCTAATTTCCAGCTTTGTAGTCCTGCTGAGAGGAAGAGTTCAGTACGTTTAACACAAAAGTATGAATGCTTATGAAGATACTAAATTAAGAAGCAAACCAAAATGGACGATTTTACTAAGACTAAGGCACTATCGAAAGATTTTTATCGTAAATGATTTTGCTATCGGTACTTTCGAACCTGCTAAAACTAAGAAAGTTCTAAATTCGAATTTCGAGATTGTGTTAGCATAGTGTACAAATTGAACATTCATAATGACAGAAGGGGAAAAAGCGTTACTTACTCTTGTAATGTTAATGATGCTAATTAGAAACGAAACAAAAACGCAGACGAACATGAACAGTTCTCGAGAATTTTTCTTGTGTCGAAACCAACTTTTAAATTCGTCCGTGATGCCAGTGATGACACATTCAAGGCCACCCATCTGTTCCAAAAGCATTATTTCAGATTTAAAATGTATCTGGACAAGATTTATCCTCAACTATTTATGTCATCTTAGTAACATGTAGAAGTCATCTCAATTGAAAAATGCTGTCAACTATATATGGCTTATTCATTAACTCTATTCATGTTGAATGCGAATGAATGCGGTACTTACAGCACTGTCGATACCTAACATGATTAGCATCAAGAAAAACAGTAAAGACCAGAAGTTTGCTCCGGGTAACGTTCCTACAGCTTCTGGGTAAACTTCAAAAACTAATCCAGGACCTAAACATCAGTTTAAATTATAAAATATTTGCTGATAATTTCACAGAAGAGTATTTGCATTGGCTACTTTAAAACACTTTTCTTGGTCTACTTTCTTAGATATACTCCAATTTCTTCACTTTGTTAGTGCCATGCTTGTATTTTCAAGGAGGGTAGTAGTTTCCCTATCTCCGTGCTACCTCCATAAGAAACTTTCACCAAGCTTTCACTATAACAAATAATTTTGCGATACTCAAACTTATTTTGTTAACTTTGGTGACAATTAATTTAGGGTACGGGATAAAGTATTACAGTTGACGACTATCATCCCATAATGTAGACAATATAAATAAATAAGTAACCTTTTCGAAAATAGAACCAAGAAATGTATTTCCAGTAGAAAATAATGCCGATTTTATCCTAGCACAGTTTTCTAGCATATATTCAAGGCCTAGGGATGTAGTCAGTTGATAACTGGTTATATATCTTAGCACATTTTGGTATGCTAGAATTGAGTGCTAGGAAAGTATACTAGGATATAACCAGTTATTATTCTAGCACAGTGTGCTAGTAAAGCGTGCTGGGATATAACCGGTGTTAGCAAAGAGACCGAGACCGAGTTTATGGGCAATGATTTGATATTAGTAGCAATGAATTTCAGAAATCTCACCCACGTTGACGACTTCTTCAATGGGTCTCCCTTGTCGGTAGGCCATGGAGCCCAAAAAAGTGAAGATAACGAAACCAGAGAAAATGCTTGTGAAAGCGTTAACTAAGGATGTCACCATACAGTCTCTACGCAAATAATTAGCATTAAAATGTAATTAATTTTGTATATACTTCGTAAAGGTTGATACTAAGAACTATTTTTAATTCCGTTCGCACAACTTTCTTGACGTGGACTAAGTACTGTTAATCATTTTTTAGCAACTTCAATTTGTGGTGCTATAAATTCATACTTTTAAAGATATCGGAACCTTACCTATAGCAGTTATTGTGAAAGTTGTTATAACTGGCATAAGTGAGATGGACACCAAAACCTGCTCCAGACGAGAAGAAAATCTGTTTCATTGCATCGCTCCACACCTAGCCAAATGCCCAAGAATATGACAATTAACTAGAGGAGAAGCCTTGATTTGCAATTTAAAAAGCAGATATAATTGGATGTAAGGTGACATACTCCAACTTCTCTGAGTTTCGTCATATTTGGAACAAGATAATAATATATTCCATCCTGGGCTCCTTCCAACGTCAGCCCTCTGATTAGCAGAATCAGCATCACCAGATAAGGTAGCGTCGCAGTAACCCATACGACCTTCCCTGTTCGTCACATGATTACATCTCATTTCATTACATACTAAAATACTTATTTGTCACCTTTGATTGACACCCTAACTGCAAGACTTACTGTTGCATACGTTTACTATTCATGCAAACAAAATTAACATATAATAATAATGCATTCGTTTTTGGATGATTCCATTCCAAGAAATGATTTATCATTGCATAAGATAAAAATAATTACAATTATGCAGTCTACCTATGTCACACAAGGTTAGAAATATTGTCATGATCAAATTGAAAACATGCTGAATCATGGAAGTCTTATTGTTGTGATTATATTAATGATCAAGTAGGAGGTGTTCGAAAACAGTCTCAATTCACCCTTGTCTGTCTGTGGTGGTGCGATGCAACTCGTGCAATTGATCGCTTTCTACAGTGTCTGTGTTAGCATTGTAACTCGAGACATCGTCATGACCTCATTCTTCCTAGTGAATGACAAGGCATTGTCTAATTGCATATAAAAATGTTTTTGACATGACACACGAGACATGACTGACCTGTACTACGAATGCCACGGAATAGAATCACGTAGAGAAGGCAGTAGACAGCGGCGAGGCACAACAGCAAATCCATTTTTGGAGTTCCCAGATTGTCAATATCATGATCTTGCATTTCCAATACGCTATTTCTGTAAGAATTGAAATTGCATTTGTTAAGCACATAATATTTGCATAATATGGTAAGGTAACATCCATTGTAACATTTGTAACTATCATTATCCTTCAAATAATAATATTCAATTTAATGCTTTTATTTTTCGATTGAAAAACATTACCCTCCTCGCACGATCCTAGCATAACTCTTTAGTGGTTAGTTTTAGCTTGCAATTTTGCTATAAAATCTGTAGGACATGAGATGCTTTAGTTTACTGACCATTGGGCAGAAACAATAAAGTAAATCAATGTACTGCATGGCTGATAGAAATGCTACAGATGATATTGAATGGGGATTTTAGTGCCCTTCATTTTGGTTTTTCCTCAGTGTTCTGCCATAAAATCATTTGATAGAGCTGTTTGGGCTCCTTACAATACATAATGCCGTTTTTATCCGTATTTTGTGTTCAGGGAGAGAGTGAAATGTAATCCTAAATTGAAGGACCCTCTAAAATGTCTTAATAATATCACTATGTCTCAGATTGCATAGAGTTTAAGTAGTGAGACTGTTGTGTCTAGTCAGCACTCCTAGATATCCCAATGTCTGGAAGATACAAAGAACTTCCTTTTTCTTCTTCAATGTTGAACGTAACGTGCTATTAGGTATTAGCGTATACCTCCGTATTTATTTGCCTCAGTGTGATATGATTTGTTCACTTCACACTTGAGTGCCTCTTGTAGCTGTAATATATTTCGAAAAATAGAGTAGTGAAACCGAAACGGAGAAAAGAAGGGCAATATGTTATGTCTCTGCTATAGCGTTTCACCAACTCTCACGAATTTTCTCTTTTCCCCTTCAAAATAAATACATTAAATGTGTATAGCGACATTGAAGCGAAAAGAGAAGAGGATCCTGTTTCATGTGCTTTCACTTTGCCTTCTTCCCTCGACTTGTAGCTGGTTGTTATAACCAAAGCCAATTTATAATCGCATAGAGCCACATAACTAATAAATACCCTCCTAGTCCTTTCCAGACTGGTAAATTGGAGGAGCAGGAACTTAGTAACCAAGCTATTCTATGCAATGCAATGCCAAGCCATAATAATGTAATAAAATATGAGACGAAGCTTACCTAATCATATTTCATTGTCATTGTCACTGAACCGTATCATTGGAATCTTCACCACAGCGTGACATTACCTGTATTGTCATTTACTAAAAGTTGCCCAACCACTCTCTCTCTACCACCAATCCAATACCACACATCCCTTCTTAGGAATTTTACAACAAATTCATATGTGCTTTTCCAGACAGCAGAAATCCTACATACATATTATTCAATCCTTAAAATACATCATTCTGCTTTATGCACTTCCCACTTTACTACCAAAAGTTTGTAAACTAGTAAATCTATACAAAGCACTACCAATAATAAAATAAAAAATACAACTACTTGATCACAAACATATTTTTCTGTAACACAACACTAAAATACTATTCCCCTGTACCTGTCTACAAACTCCTTGTTTTGACAGCTCCTCATTCTCTACAATAACAATAAGACAATTTGCAAATCGTTTATTTGCGATTTACAAAAGGTTTGGAAGAACAAAGTTACATTTCAAATGTTAGGGATCCTCACATTGCACACGGTACGGAAAACAACTTATTTACACCTTTGTGTCAACATTTACGCAATCACTAAATAACTCCATAATTAAATTAAATCTGGCAAACAAAACGAAAACATGGAGAGGTACAAAATTTGTAATTGGCACTTTTGGTTTTAAATAACAGATCCGGATAGCATATTCATCTGGTTAAAAAATGGTATATCGAGCAGAGCAACACTATATAAAAATGGTCTTAAATCTGCACAGCTAGTAAATATTGTACTACCACCTCATGTGAGACAAAAGTCAAATGTGTCATGTTTTGCAGTTTTAATGTTTTAAATGTTTTATTATCTTTTTTGTTCACTCCATGAAAGAAATGATAAATGTTTGTAGCATTTTCTAAAGTAAATAGCTGTGATAATGTAAGTACAATTGTAAATAAGATAGAAACAGATGGTCATGGCACAAAGAATTGCAAAGTGGGACACAATAAAGCATTTTCTTAAATGCAGAGATTACTTTTATGCATGTGTACTACAACACTATTTTGTCGTTTTCATGTCCTAGTGTTTGATGTAAGTACATTCCAATCTCTTTGAACGTATACGTAATTAATTCTTCTGTTTTCAGTTGTCAGTTGTGTGACATTAATAGAGGAGGAAGATATTCCCTTTCTAAGTTAGACATCTCAGATTCCGGATGCAGGATGGCACAATGAATTATTTCTCACTTATTATATAACAAGTGTACAACATAAGAATAAAGGTACTAAAGAGTCTCGCATATTCGTCCAAAATATTACTCATGTTCAAGCATCTGTCATTACAGAGGAATTCTTGTAAGCAGCATATATGCATTTGCAATCTACATACACTTACACTACTCCTCGTCCTCACTCACTCATCTCAAAAGCTTTTAGCTACTAAATGATTCAATGCAACAAACCGTGCTATAAATTAGATGCCTATATAAAAATTTTCTATGTATCTACGCACAAAGTACCTGCGAACCTTCAACTTTTAATCATACAATTGTGTCTGAACGCAGGCCAGAAGCGATCATATAGCTCTTACAATACTATATTAATTATTATACGTATATAAATGGTATGAAGCTGCTAGCTTTTGAATCGAAAGAGTTGCTCCAAAAAGAAAATCTATTTTCAGTTTTGCTGATTAAATGAGTCAATGGATTCGTACCTGAAATACTCACTGGCGGGTGAAGTAGCGTTCGGTGGCCTCACAATTGTTGTTCTATTTGTCCAATTGGTTGATAGAGGAGGGGGTTCAGGGATGAAACAATCTTTAGTGTTCCAGCTGTTATTGCACGTCGTCCACGGAAGTGGGGATGAGAACGAGTTGACGGTATAATGAAGAGACCAGCCCATTATCGTATTGTAATAAAATGATACAAAGTACGAGACCGTCACTGCACAATAACCTATACCTGTAACACATACACCAAAGATACAATTAGCATTCCCCAGAAAAAGTAAAGCTTTGACTATAAAATAGCAAGTTGATGTATAATAGTGTAAACAAGTGTTCCAAGTTTGCCTTTAAAAAGCGGACAGATTTTCCACATGCTGATGGGTCCCTGTCGAATAGATTGTCCAAGGAGAAGCTCCATATAGAACACGGGAATTGCACTCAGAAACAACATCATAAAATAAGGTATAAGGAATGCACCTGGAACGCAAAGTATGGAATCAAATGCAGACGAAATTCATTATCGACACACTAAACAGAGCTTTCAATACAGACAATAAATAGTAAGCAATAGCACTTGTTACAATTTTTATGATAAAATCTGTTAATTAATGCTACATCAAGTATGGATTTTACGATTTTTGAATCGTAAATATTTGATTAATTGCTTGCTTTGATTATTATTGTAGAAATTGGATCAACATACCGCCTCCATTTTTGTAACAATAATAAGGAAATCGCCAGACATTGGCAAGGTCTACAGCAAATCCTATAATGGATAAGAGGAAATCGAGGCCTTGAGACCAAGTCTCCCGGTCGCCTTCATCCTCTTCTTCATCTCCCTCCTTTGCTGCCTTGGTAAAAGGTTCCGAACTCTCCACAGAGTCCGCAGTAACATTCAGACTTGTTGTTTGAGGTTGATGATGAACAAGGAGCCCTGAAAAAACAAACACCTTCCATAAAAATACGACACAGAATCTGTTACATTGATTCCAAAACTTGTCTTGCACTTATACATTACTTTTGAAAAAGGCGATTTAAATCTTACTAATGAACAAGTACCACATATGGGGGGGGGCATTTTGAAATTTTCGAATTAATTTTTGCAAACCAGATTTCCAAGCGTTAATATAATAACGGGCAGTTATCAGTCAAGACTAATAATGGCCTTTACTATTACGTGTAATGATGTCATGCATAAACCTAAGCATCCTACGTTTCCTTTGTCTAAATTAACCGCATAAAAAACTTTCATCTGTACTTTCGCCAGTTTTAATAAAATTCTTTTGATGCAGCAGCAAAAATGATTTTTGAGGTGAAAATATCTGCGTGTGAGGTTTACAGTGTCATTTGATAAGTTTCATTGACATTGACATTTCTAATGAATCTTACTCTTCAAAAGCGAGGCAGAGGTTTAAATTGTTAAGAAAAAACTAGCTCCGCAAAGATCTTTTAAAAAAGACTTTTTTCATTTAATAAAAGCTACCTGCTATATGGCGTGTGTAAATATCGTAATGTCGAGTGTTACTTCAATCCAACTAAAAAGCATGTCTTTTATTTCTTCTTTCCCTGAATATTTAAAGGAAATTAATATCTGAAATCAACCTTATTATGGACGCAGTAAAATAGTATTCCGCTCCATGAGCAATGAGAACATATAAATGCAGGAGTGCGATTTCAGAAATTAAGGTCACATGCCAATTTTGCAAGATTCCATAAGATGATGGTGAGAAATATTTCCAGTGAGATCTTTCTATTTAAGATGAATATGGAGATGGACCAAGTCTAGTATTCACATCAATCCTGTGATATAGTTTAACATGGTTTAACCTCGTAATATTGGCTAACAAAGCTATTCAAATGAAGTTTCAGCTCGAAAGTTCTCACTTTGTGTGAACATGAGTGAAGTGAAATTCAGAATTGATACTCAAAAGTCAAACAAGCAGATAGTAATTTTCCGATGGTAATCAAGAGATAAAAATGCTAAGTTGCTACAAGTAAGAGTAAGAAATAGTGGGGAGCCAGCACTGTGAATATGAAGTAATAGCAGATTTTGAATTGATGTCCTTCATTAGAGCATAATTGGATACTATTGTTATACGAAAGGCTATCCACTAGTATATGGTATTTCTTATGTATAGATATATACTGTCATATGAAGTATAGTCATTAATTAGGAGAGATTGGAAGAGCCAATCAGACTACGCAGTTTGAATCTACATACACATAACCGTGCAACATAAAATATTACTGTTACTATTCCCAATTTCCCTATCTACAATTAATAAGTATAGTTACGTATATTCTCTGGTAGGTAGTCGAAATATTATTTTCTTCGCCCATTTCCCACATCCGTTAAATCACAATTGCATTAGATACAAAGGCAAATGAGATTTTCCTATTTTACCAATCAAATTAATGCACTCAACTGAATCTGATTAAGAATCGAGAAAGTTTCATGAGATTAATGGATAGAGTCCCGTAGCCAGTATTAGTACCATGCATACGCATAGCTATGGCAGACCTTCCCCATTTGGAAACCAGGTGATAGACAAGACTTTCATGTAAAATGAAGTAATTTAAGGAACGAAGGAAAAATGAAATGGTCAGTACAGAGCTGGGTCAAATTAGTATTCCTTACGACTGAAGATTACTACTTTCATGCAAAGGAATCATAGAACTTGTCGAAATACTATTTTAAAGGCTTTTCAGTTTTCTAAGAAAATCTGCTACTTCTGCAGTGTTATTTGAACCATAGTAAGTAAACATAAGAAAATTTTATTTGAGTAGCAGTGGAACAGTGTAGAAATAGGTCGTGTGATTTGAATTGAGCTATTAAGGCATAAAAACTGTTGGTGCAACATATTTGAATACACAAAGTATGTTTGCAATAGAGTGCACTAAAGATGACCAGTTAGAAAAGTCATTAAAAAAAGAGAACAAGAGTTACCCTCAGAATTCTTGGATGTAAAGGAGGAACTGTAGCCGTCGTCATCTGGTCTTGAGTGGGAAGAATGGTGTCCATGATGTAGAGGACGGCCACTGGGCTGAATACTGTTTTTTATTGTCACAGGCAATAGCGGTGAAATGGGTGAGCTTGACGAAGGATCTTCCATCGCCAATGGATTTTCAATCAATTCCATTGAATTCCGTTTAGACATTTTTCAATGTCTACTGCAACTGCTTCGCTGGCCAAAAAGACTACTGCAACAGAAAAACAACAATGCAAGGACATAAAATTATATGTTAACCCAGTGCAATGCAGTGGAAATAACGATGACACATCTGTCTATGTGTCTCAAGAACCAAACCAAGACAAGTACCCTTCCCCCCTTCCGCAATTCATTGGCTGTTTGATATTATTTTTTAATATATGTTTGATGCATGGTAATTTAATGAAAAATAGAAGAAAAACTTACAGCTACAAATATTTATTGTTTTAGGTATTATATAAATCCCATTACATAGAATTATTACTCTAAACCATCTAACTATTCGGCTGTTACTATTGTAGTTTGTGGCATCCACATCGGTTGATAAAGATATTCTGTAATGTGAGTGAATACGCATAAATATATCGCACAATAATTGCAAGAATATACAACCCAAGGAAATAAGAATCATGCCGTATCGTGCAACAAAACAATCTCATGTTTCAGTAACTTACCTTGACCTATTTACTTTGTAAACATGATCAAGCATTTATAAAATTCCAGCTATGTTTCTCAGAGTTTTATACGATCTTATGCAGGAAAAGGTGAAAGTTGGGGCTCCTGTTGATTCTATTCCAACTTTCTCCTAAATTAGTAAGTTTTGTATGATGTTTTACGGGACATTTTATAGTGTGTAGTATATAGTATGTCATCAGGATATTTTGATGGATTTTGTTACAGGATTATCCTTATTTAGCTTCTCAACTTTCAAAGCAATTATCATCTTTTGATTTATTTGCTGCTGTTAATTTTGCTATGACCAATAAAATATCATACTAAGTTTGCGAAAGCATCTTAATTTTATATGCACCTATAATGTGGGTTGTGATTGAAAATACTCCAATAATCAACAATAATTATATGGAGTTTTTTTTACACATGTTATCAATGGGTGAAATAAATGGATAAAAACGCATAAAATGTTAACTAGAAAGAAAGGAAGTCGAATTAATGAATTTACTGTTTAGACTTTAGAGTAGACAGAACAGGGATCTCTATATGTGTATACTATTATTGTGATGTTGTTGAATGTAACATAGGCAAAAGCATATATAAAACATGAGCCAGTTATAAAAGATGCAAAGAACACAGTCAACAAGGTGCTATATAAGTCAATGTTTCTGAATCCACTTTCACTGACTCTCTCCGCCTTGCCAATCCTGGTTGCTGAAGAGTAAGGACAGGAGTAAGTATATAAAGCCCCCATTGTTTACCAATACAAGTTAAGGTTGAGGAAAGGAACTGAAGGCAGAAAAGACTTTCTCCTGTGTGCTGCACAAGAGAAAGGAAGAGGGAGAAAGTTCGACAGACAAATAACAAAAAATACTGAGGAGCTTTACTTTCCATTTCGATTATGTTCTTTTCTTTGGGAGGGGGCACAAGAGAAATGCCTTGTGTATATTCTCTAGTAAAAATAGCTATATATGTAGTGAATAAATAGAGAAATGCATACTTTCACTGAAATATGCCGTCATGAGTGTGTAGTCGAAGAGAGTTTTATTTTATGTAGAGCACATGTCTGAAGAACAGGAGTCTGTAGGTGAGGATGGACTAGTGAGTAGTACCTAATAATATGCTGCAGATTGGCTTACATTAAGGGGGATTGGATTGACTATGCAATAAATACATGTAGACGTATGTATTTCAATGAGATTATTCGGTTCAGCGGATGTGCATCGGGAATTCCATACAAAATACGGCTACCCCAGGCAGGAGATAGGGCAACACAATGCCAGATGAATTACATCCATACACACACTACAGCTCAGTGGAATTTTGGCGGATCCCTTCCTTTTCCTTTCGACAACTCTATGCACATCCTTACTGACTATATGTCTGTCTTTCAGTAATGTAGTGCGTACTCTTTCTATCCATATATTTAATGGGTCCTTACTATTTATTAATCACTCCTTAACACAATATTTTAAAAACATTACATTTAAATAGTCAATAAAATTAATGAAATTGTAATGGGGCTCATGAGCTTAAGATTCAAATCTCTACTGACACATGGAAAGTACCTTCTAAATACATAACATGTTTTGAAGTTAATGTGTACTTGCTGATTATTGGAAAGGCAGTATAGTAGTCAAACAGAAAGAGGCAAAGTTGACAAAACCAAAACTACTGTTTTCCTGTTTTTTCTTTATGGAGTATCATGTAGAGATAAACCGAATAGATTCTACTGATCCTGTTTATTACTTTGTATAAGCCAAATTACTGATGTTTTGGTTTTTTTTGAAAAATGGAACTAACGCTCTTTGGGTTTTCCAGCCACAACTCCGATGGCACATTACAGTTTGTTCGCCAACCGTTATTGAGACTTCTGGACAAAATTTGTCCGTTTTTGGAGTTCCAAGGTTAACAAATGGTTTACTGATCCTATGTCTTTCAATTTGGAACAATCTACATGTACATCAATTACCCATATTGCCGAAAAAGGCACATATGCAAACACATCTTTTGTGCACAAATTCAACTGTCAAGAGCAAACCTCTTACTGGAAAGCGAAAGAGAGGAAGACCCAAAGGAATTACTAAAACACTCTGATGTAATGCTTCAATATAGTTGCATATGGCATATATACAACTAAATTTCGTGCATCTACGGATATTATACTATCTTCAGTCCCATTTATTGACTACTTACATTTATTTATTCCACAATCCAAGGGGCACATTAAGAATTTATCCAATAAAAATAACTTTTAAAGGACTGATTTAAGGACTTTTTAAAATATTTTATGGACCATTTAATACGCACCCCTATTCTTAGAATCGAAGGAAGCTCGGCGGATTTTACCCACATTTGCTTCTCTATTCGCACCTCTGTCAACTGAAACACTGTGGAAGAATGTTGGAAATGCTGCACACTTCACTAACTCCCATTCCAGTCAACTCCTCTCCTTGCTCACTTTTAGTAGCACTCTAGTCTAGAGCCTGCTCTTTTAGGCACATGTAAATAAAAGTCATATTACACTGTAGCTAATCTCATAAACTTAAATACATTACGTAGTATAGTTATGTTTTATGCATTCCCTTTTAGAGTACCTAGAGTATTAGCATTGCTTTATAGGATATACCTACTTTTACTATTATTGCATTACAAAAGTACGAATATCTGTCCTCATGTAATACATGTACATACCTAGGCATTGTGATTCTACTGCTACCTTCTGTCTCAAATCACAGTAACTCGAATGTTGCGTATTAATATGCAGTACCTAGTTAAACAGAACAGTCATGCTTAACTGGCAACCGGATCATTGACGAAAATTCAGTGAAAACCTGAAACTTTGACAGCAATATTTGACGACTTCCGTACCAAAACTATATTTTTCTGTTCGTTTTAACACTCATGACTGTCTCGGAGTTATTTTTCCTTTTCTGCTGAACAATTTCTTAAGGGTCAATTTAAGCTAATCGCTAATTAAAACTGAGGATTACAGAGAAACTGATTAATTACAGAATTTTATTATTTGATATTGGAGAGAGTTTACCTAGAGAGGCAGATGGAGCGGTCTCCCCGACTGTTCGGTTAAACTACAACTTGCTAAAGGATTGTGTATATGTAATGGCTAAGAACGTGCATCACATCCAATTCTACGATGTATTAAATAGCCAAGCAACACTAACACTTAATGCAATTATTCTTCACGCAACGTATCCAGCTTTCAAGTGGATATCTTATATGGACTTGGCGATAGGCACACTAGACATAGATATACTTAAGTTGGCATTACATTAGTGCACTTCACAAGACACCTAATAATGTATTATGTGTAAAGTGTACTGATAAAAGGTTACAGATGGGGAATTGTGTAGGTACCTAATTATATTGCATGACCAAGGCTCACTCACGAGACGGTGCAGAGCGACATGAAACGAGTCAGACATATCCTATAAACGTGTATCTACAGAGTTTTTCCAAAAATCCCTGTCGGAAATGTGTCAGCAACCTATGATAAGCTCAAACTAACAACGTAAACCAAAGTTCTTTAGTTTACTTACTGATGAATTGACTGGCTCTGCATGAAATGCCCTAAATACTACACTGTAAGTTTCCGAAAGCTTAATTCCCTTGCAGTGCATAGACATGTGCCGTAGTGTGCCGACTATAAGTACACACATAAAAGCAACTGTATACATAAGCCTTCATCTCACGAACAACGTACGAATCTGAATTACAGATAGAAAGTAAACTAAATCAAAGTAAATGCCATTACGGCTTTCAATGGCTAATCATTTACTGTGCGAATGGAATTGAAAGCCCTTGGATCACTCTTGTCTAGTCCTGTGTGACAATTTTCTTTTAATTATTGCGCTGACATCTAAAGAATTGATGTCTACAAGCAACAGTACCTACTCGTGTTTTATTGCAAATAAATGCGTTCCGTCTGTCTGCACACAGATTATCGAATCAGTGAAACATTAATTTCTTTAGCTATTCCTCTTCCAGCAAGGAATGTGTAATGGCTGGGTAATAAAATCCTGTCAGCTCTTTGTTAATGAATGTGATGAAAATGATAGCGGAAAGATTTCCCTGGCGAGGGATTTTACAATCATAGTAGATTAGTTCAAAGAGCCGACTGCAACCTAGAACCATGCAGATTTCTCTGGCCAAAGCCGGCAGGCTGGCCTATTGGCTAAAGCAGTTCTATTGTTAGCAATGCCTGTGTTTCACGACCAGGATTAAGGGTTCGAATCCCGCCGGCGATAATGCTCAGAGGCTGTTTGTGGGGAGGCGTATGACTCTCAGGGTGAAATAAAAATAGGGCGGACCGAAATCTCAGAGTTTCCGCGACGGAAACTAGTAATGAGCTTAATTACGATGTGTATTCTGCGAATTGGCTTTGTGAGACAACCTTTGGCCTTCCGAGCATTAACTAACAACAATGCAATGTTAAGAGGAGTTGGTAATAGACCCGCATTGTGGCCTGTGCCCAGAGTCTTCACATTGTAGTTATATGGGCGAACCTCAAATAACAAACAAAACAAAAAAACAGGTTTTGCCTGTGCAATGCCCCCAAGAAGTTGACTCTTTCTAATGCTCATTTTACAATTCATTATGAATATGCAATGCTCAGAGAATTCATAAACGGAGAAACAAGTTTTCTCCGTTTATGAACTCTAGTAAATGTGTCCCAAAAGTGCGTAAATTATTTCTAATTTTCTCTAGCTCAGCAAGAAACAATACCGAATCTTACGCTTATTTTTTTAATTTCTGAAGGATAAGGACCCGCTGCCGCGACAGCAATACCACGCGGTTCAATAGGCTTATCCTCAATCATATCCACCATCCACATCTGTAGGGATGCCTCCACAGCCAACTTTTGTACCCATAGTGCAGTGTGCTCTCAGACAGAACTACAATCCATTGGAGCGGGCAAATCGTACGGCTTGCTGTGAGACACTTGTTTAACTGTGTATATTCTTTGCCTTTTCTGTGCCATAATCATTGGTCTACTTATTTACTTTGACGTACTTGCACCTGACCCACAGCAACCCATAATTTGATGATGAGTAGGGGGCGTTTAATTAATTTCCTTGACACATGTCATTTTAACACGACGAGAAACAACTTTGGCTTAAAGTGCATCAGCTATATACATTTTGCATAATCAATAACCATCGTGATTTGCAATGCAAGTCCATCCAACAGCTCACTGACAGCGGATGCTTAACGATGAATACGGCTTTCATTTGGAATTGTCTTTGTAATGACATGAGAGGAAAATATTTTGCAACGAATTATCAAAATCAAGCTACCATACAATACAATTGCACATTAGTCGTAATTTTTAAACACAATTTTAATGTTGATTAATCAATTCGTTTTCTTAGAAAAAAATTGCTGCAAAAATGATAAACGTTACGATTTTCCCAACCCCCGCACCCACGCCTACACCTACCTCACTATTCCTCTACTTTGTAGCTTTATGTACGGAATATCAGGAAGAGGTGACAATAAAGTTGTTATTATTAGTGCCGAGAGAAAGTATTGCTAAAGTCCCTCGTTTTTATTAATAAGTCCTTGTCTAGACTTCACGAAGAGTAGAGCATCAATTTTTAGGAAGTAGAGAGAAGCTGAGTGTCTATAAGAGAAGGGACCTTATTTGTATTTTGTATCTTAGTAGTATGTGTGAACTAAGAATGAGTAGAAGAAGGGAAGACAAGGCACAAACGTATCTCAGTTCCCAGAAAAGTCAAGTGTAGTCAATAATGGCAATAACAGCCACTTGTGGTTCTGACTTTTAATACTCGTTCATCTCATTCTCTCTGGCTGACTTTGTCGGAGTCTAGCCACTGCTTTCTCCCTTTGCCCTGCCTCTTCCCGCTTTCACTTCCTTTCTCTCTATTAGACGATGCATGAAAGAGATGAGGGGACGTGGACGGGCCGGGACATACGAACACAGCCAAGACACACACATTTTACTATAGCAAGGCATCTCCTAGTCAGGTAGACAGCATAGAAAGGGAGTCTCGTCTCTTTTTTTCTGCATTAGTCTCCACTTCAACTCCTGCTCTTCTCCTATGGAGCATTCATCTAGTTTTGCGACGTAAAAATACATAACGTCCTATTGATATTGACGTGTCTATAAGTCTGTTATTTCTTTTGTGCGAGACACATAGGGAGTCAGTGCTAACTAATACTATTTAGGGCCACCTCAATCCATTCTGCACAGAGGAAAACCAGAAGAGGAAAAAGAAGAAGAAGAGGACACCAACGAAGCTGAACCAAGTAATAGCCGAATTGAGAAAAGTTTAGATAATGATATAACTAAACCAAGGCAAACTCATGTATGTAGCCAAGCCAAAGCAAACCACTCTCCAATCCAATCCAAGTCACAAACTATTCATGCCTTTTCTTTACTCCTTAAAGAAATGAAGCACTGCACTCTGTACAGTGTAAAGAGCAGATAGAAACTTTTCTTGCGAGCTTTCACTTACTTTCCCTCTTTATTACAAAGATAGTGTGTTATTCTCTTCTACTATGTACCAGAACAGAAATCTACTATTCCCCTACTACTTATATAGTAGAAGCATAGACACAGTCTGGGAGACAAACTAACTCTGAAAATTCTCTAACCTTACTTTTTTTTACAAATAGTTATAAAACTTGCGTAGAACTAAGCAGATAAATAAATACATAAAAAGTAAACCGCAACTAGAGCCTATATACAGTAAGCATATACAGAGGACAGTCCGTAGAAAAGTAACAAAACTAAATACACTGATGTTGTGGTGAGTTTTTTTTGTCGTTCGATTACCTTTATCCACCTACAAATGAGTTTCCTAACTTTTATCATCATCCAAGACAATTTACCTTATCTGTATAGGTACACACATATGTCGCTCAGTTAATAGTTAATGTACCTATGCAATCTAATCTTATGAAGAGTCGATAATAAACTTACCTACAAAATATTTTTATTACCCTGTCATCACATCGCTACCAACTGTTTACTATTTCTAGTTTGTTTTACTACCGCCCTTTAAAATACACAGGAAAACTCATTTGCGTTCTTGCGTGTGTCTGGAGGAGCAAGGTGCAATATTATCCACAAAGATATATAAATATGATATGATATGATATGATATAACATGACACTATAACTATATTATACTGTCGTCTTTTCTACAAACACACTAACTATTATGATGACGATAGTGATGATGTCAGCAGTGCTTTCAATTAAATTAAACATGTAGCCAGTAATTGTTAGCCATTTGTACTTCATTGTTAGTTTAAATCATCGCAAACAGTGTAAACAATGAAACCGCGAGCAGTCTGTTGCATTGCATACTCATTGTCAGTAACACGGTTAACTAATACAAACATCCAAAATGCTTACGTAGTATTCAACAGACATCCATACATCAGCTCTCTACACATATATAATATTATCATTTTATCATCTCATTCATTCGATAGCATTACTTGCTTCAAATCTCTACAACTAGCTACCATTGGGTTTTCCCTCATAAAATTCTCCTACTCATCAAATATACCTACGCAAAGTAGAATTAGCTATTAAAACATTTCTACTTTTCCAAAGGAAATTCCAAATGTGACATGCACAAGGTATACGATAGATACAGCACTTGATGCTCACTAGCTTTAACCAACGTATATTTCGAATTAATTCACTTAATCCATTTTAATTCCCTTTTCGTGAATTAATTAACTAAATTCAATTTGGTAATTAGCAGAGGTGGCATAACCTAATGCATTTAGTTGACAACATCGCGATTGAGAAAGCAAATAATTAATCTGTTAATAGTGATTATGACTTTAATTAAATTCAGAGTATTTTACAGAAAACTATGCATCCAGCTTTAGACACACCTGTAACCTTTAATACTGAATTGAATTTCAGGGGGATTTAATTATAAAAAGGAAAAATTGAAAAATGCTCGGAAATAATTGCAGAACACTGATCAACTTATTGGCTACAAGAAATCAAAGCATTTTTTAAAGAAAAATGATATCTACCGGGTAGATTAATGTAGGAGATACGTTATTAGTAGATAGACACGATGTATGCAACTAGCTAGTAGAAGATGAAAATGCTATAGGGGTTAACATAGCGTGTGAAAATGTGACCCTTTCACTTTTTTATATGGTTCCTAAGTCAATAGGGCTAATTACTATGATTATTCAGTCGTAATGAAGTGTTACATCAGTTCTAGAGGCAGTTAATATAGTTTCCTTTATCTTAGAGCCTAGTCTGGCCTGACTCCTTTTAAGAGTAATTAAGATATATACAGCGTACCTACACTACATGTACCTAGATATCTTTAGAGATAATTCTGTTCACAAATTATAGTATTTGTAGATATACTCAGCTACGTATGTGGCTCAATAGTAAATAGGTAGGCTTATAATTATCTCTCCAGATTATTTGTATCTCTTCACAGCAGGAGGTTTTCAAAAGTAATTTTCTAGCATTTCCTCAAACACGAACCGAAAGCAAACACACGGCTTTTTCTACATAATTAGTTAGGTACCTACCTACTTATTGTTAGCTAATATCTAAACATCACAGCATTGGTTTACGATTATGCAGGCCTTACGCTCCAATTATCTTAGCTCCTTCTTAGGAGAGATAATATAATTTGGAATAATAAATGTTCTCAGCTATTAAATTAGTATACATATGCATGGATTTTGCTTACCTAAATTTTCTACGAAGGCAGCAGGTGGAAGCAACGCGTAAGTTGAATTGCTTTACGTACTAGTACTGATTGCCAACATGTGTATCAAACGTAGATTGCTGTTTCTTAGACTTCTCAAAACAAACGAAAGATTGGTGGTCCAATCCAATCTTAATCCTCCTCGTACTAAATGTGTTTCCTTCCCTCAAATATTATGCACACGTGTGAAGGTAGTAGTAGTATGTATCTGTTGGATAAATCCACTGAAAAGAACAGTCAATTGGAAATATTATCATTTTACGCACAGTTCATGTTCGTTTAATCCTACTTTTTCATTTGTGACTCATTCGTGCTAAAACAGTATCTTTGTTTGTCTATCGCAATTTGAAGGCGTAATCAAACAATTCACCAATTGATAAACACAGGGAACAGGGAAGTGAATTAGCAAATAGAGGCTTTGCCTACAGAACGCACTTGTTAAACTGCACTTATGCTAGTTCACAATTTACTTAATTATCCGTGTATTTTGGTTGATATTACCATTATTTTCCCAGAATGTTTTTGATTTTCAGCGATTTTAAATGTATGGATAGAGTAAAGTTGAATCCTGTTTTTATTGCACACAATTCGGATTAATTGACCATTTAACGTGTCTAGCTTGTAGAGAAAAGAGGCGGAAACGTATTGACAGAGATTAGGGATTTTCACAATTTAGGACAACACTTATTAAGAGGAAGAGGAAATGTTTATCTGTAGAATTGAGTTTTGTGGGTATTGAGAAAGGAGAGTGAGGATGAGAATTGCAGACTGGAAATGAAACAAAACAGTTCTCGGATTGTCTTTCGTTGAGTTAGTTGGCTGGCCCAGGGCTAGCTTCTTCTGTCTTGACTTGACTTGGCAATGCAATGCTCAGGCTGGGGATCTTCTACAGAAAAGACTTACACTTTACGTTAACACTACTCAACGCAACTGACTGAACTGTTCTACAGTCTGTCTGCTATTTTGTAGTAGTAGTAGAAGTAGTAGTAGCAGATCCTCCGCATTCATTTACGAACCTGACAGAAACTTGACTCGTCTTCCTTTACTTCAGTTCACTTGATCCCGTCCACTTGGTTGGATTGCTTGCATTATTAGATGGACTTGAGATTGAGAAGGAAAAGGAATCAACTGCTCCCTTTTCTAATGCACTCACTGTTTCATCTAATTTCTGCTACAATTTCCTTCTTGCACTCAATTGCATGATAGCAATCATCAAGTCCATTCTGCAACAATTATTTCAATGTTACAAAAATATCTTAACAGAGAAATTGAGGATGATTCTTGGATGAGGAGAGTCAGAATGTATAGCAAATAAGTAGCATTGGAATCATTTGTATTTGTATTTGATGAAGATGATGAGTTGCTCTTGAGAAATTTTCAAGTGGACAAAGAATAACAATGTGCACAATGAGAAAAAAAAATGAGTGACTAGATAATGATTGAGAGATGACAAGTATAAGATGTTCTCTAATCCGTCTATCCAAAAGAATCAAGTTGATTTAACGTGAAGATTTATTTTCTACGATAAATTTCCACAGATTTAACTTAAGTTGTTTCTTAGTAGAACTTAAACACTTTTTGCTCTGTTTACAAATGATTTTGATTGGGTTAATAGCCCTTAAAATAAGTATTATTATTACGTATCTATCTTAAAGATACAGAGAGAAAGGGGTCGTTTCAAACATTGTACAATGAATGGGCTGGCTACATGCACTTATCTATTGACATTGACATTAGTTTGAAGTTATTTATTTAGTCCTGTTTAGGATTTATAAATCCTCTTAATGAACAACTGCGCTCTAACTTGCAAATGTTGTGCGGTTCACTTGACTAAAGCCATTTTTCCTGTCCTAGTCAAGTGATTAATCTTGTGAATGGAAAATATTTTCACTAGAGCACACTTAGCCGATTTTTCCCAGTTCAGATTAAACAAGTCCGTTTTTCCTCAAGTTTCCCCTGATCTTCTTAGACGCTTCGTCGACTAGACTCGACTTTCCTCTTTCCTTAAGACATCTGCAATGGCAAAGCTACTAGGATGAACTGCAGATGGATAGATTCCTCTGTCTGCTCTGTTAAAAGTAAAAGATCGAGATGAGGCTCAGAGAAGGAACGAGAGAACAGACAATATAAAGTTATGTTCTAGCTAGCTTCAGCTTTGAATTGACTTGAAAGTTGAAAAGTGAAGTTGAGGACCGAGTGAGAGTTTAATTTCCAACTGTCCGTATCATACAAGTTGAAATCATGCTTTGCCACACACACATACTGCTAAACTACGCTACAGACTGTAGACTAGTGGAGAACACACATACATCGGCCGAGCAACAACCACCATGCATTCGACGAACACGCATACTTCTCTCACACAATAAAACTACCTACAGACAAGTACGGATTATTATAGGCCTTATAGTATTAACTATCCATCAAATCAAACCATCTATCCACTTATTAAATTAGAATAGAAAAACATTTCTGTCCTACATAAATAACAGACTCCTCTCAACTCTCAACAATTGAAATCACTCACAAGCGAAAACTGTCTTGTCTTGACATGACATGACAATTAATTGAATTTTATCTTCTTCTGCTCGCCATCCCCACTCTCCTATAGCCTGTCAGCCAATATCACTCTTCTCACCTTTCTGTCTAGTTTACTCTTTCATCTTTTCCTTTTCACCGTTACAAATCATTTTTTGACTCACCTGTCAAAATAATATCGTTCTCTAGTTTAAATGCTGAACTAATTGATTATTGTGCTCGAAGCATGACCTGACCTTGCTAATTTAGCACATACCACATTAAATAAACCATTCATTTTCCTATTCTATCATACACAAACAGTTGCACTTGCACTCTAGCTTAATTACCACACTAATATTCAACTAGCAACTTATAATTTTACTTAGAAACTCATTTGGCACAAATCCCTTTGGATTATATCCTTCTTTCCTTTAGTGCACATACTAAAGTATTTATAATTCTCTATTTTGACTACTTAGCACTTTGCACAAGGAAATTTTGCATCCTGTCTCATACAAGGCTTTACTATGCTTTATAATGTAATCATTGTATTCTAATAACTACAGATATTACTTACAGATAATTATATAACTTTATTTCAGAGTTTCAAGTTTCCTTACAAGCCTTTCCTCCAGAAATTACAAAACCAAATTAACTCTGTGTCAATTATTAATGTGGTCTAGACGAGAGTTGCACCTGCACTTTGTCATCATAAGGCAAAACTAAAAAAA
>JAAAYG020006589.1:0-26835 GCA_009936455.2 Tomocerus minor | reverse complement strand
ATATAATGAACTCGTCCTTGATGCTACCGATAAGATATATTTCCAAACCTATAAAAATCATTTTATCGTGACCACTTGCTATGTATTTACTTCATTCAGCTTATACAATCATAATATGACATCAAGAATATAATATGTATATATTATAATAAATTAATGCAATAGTATTGTCAAGTTTTCTGGATAAATAGTCCCAATAACCTAAGTATTGCAACAGTCATGGCCAAAATTCTATAAATTTTTGGATATTTAGACGTATATTGGTCATTTCAACCTTTCAGACTTGTGGATTTGTGTGAATTGATGATTACCTGATGAGCAGCATTGTTAAAATAAATTGTCGCATACAACAACAGCAGGCGTTTTACTGGGAGTTCACTCAGTATATATAAGTCACAGAAAACCAATACAATTATGAAATTTAGATTAATAGGATTAACAATCTCAAATGTCTAAAACGTTATGCAACAATTTAACATGAATGGTATTCCCTATGTATAACAAACCATAAAACAGATGTTAGATGTAGCTTATATTTATTAATACAACAACGTGGGTTAATGTACTTATTACAAAGATATTGTCACACATATAATATATTACTCCTACACATTCCTTACTCCTTATTTAGAGATGTTAATAAAGCATACAGCATATTTGAGTGCTGAGTTTATAAAGCATGCAGCGAGTTTTAATATCACAGAAATACACAGTTTTTAAATAAAAACACAATTTTACACTAGCATAACATAAAAATATCAAGCATACATTTGACTTCGAGCATTGCATAGCTAGGTACTCCATCCAGGTACTCATACTCGTGATATAGTTGGTAATCATCTCTTAAATGAAAGCACATACATAACTTAATACATTAATCCTACCGTATATATATTTGGCATTAATAGTTATTGTTACATTAGTCAGTGGCATAATAAATGACACTACTCTTTTAATTAAACAGATCTTTCTGTTTTTACAACCCTTGCATAATTTTAATACGTGCAATAACTAACGAAAACAATAGTAAGTACATTCTCAATTTACGGAAAAGTATTTAAAAAATATAAAATCCATAATGTATACTAAATAGAGATTAACCGTAGAATTACAACTTAGATTGTTCCACAATTTTACAATATTATGTTGAATGCTCAACACTTCTTCAGTTTATTTTAATGCGGAAACGATTGATGGGCAGAAAAGTTGTTTAGCTATACGTCCCTGATCTGAGATATTATGATATGAAATGATACAATATCTGCAGGATTAATTGTGAAGGCTTTGATGAAGTAAGAGCAGATTAGCAGATTATGGATAAACAAACAATTTTGATTTCGAGATGTTTACTCCAACAGTCAGGAGAAAACTCATATAATTTAACAGCAGCAATTAGATAACACAACAAGACATAATTAAATAGCTAATTATCATATTCGAATCAATTTTCCTTTTTAATTCAAGGGATTGTAAAAATATGATGATTGTCCCAAAACTTTTTTGTACCAAACATTACCAACGTTTATTTTTCACAGTATGCATTTCTACATCCATTTTTGTGCTCTATTGTATCACATTTTATTGTGTTGCATCTATCGATCAAACTGTGTATATTGAATACATAGATTCTCAATCTGAAACAAATAATATAACAAAAAATGTTACAAAAGAAATATTGACAACTGAAATCATTCAAACGAAAGGCAAAACTTTTTTTGATGAACTACTATCTACTCTAAAAATGAGAATCTAATTACAAAAAATAAAATTACACTCTAAAATAATGAGAATTTTAAATTGTAATAAAATGTTTTTTGTTCCTTTTTTGTTACAGAAATTGATCCCTTAAAATTACCTGAGATGAAATGTCATTTGCCAAAATTGAAACCATTTGATGAATCAGTTTTGGAATATATTGAAGAACCAGATCCTGTGATATGTGTAAGCGAAGAGTATCCTTTATTGTTTAACAAAACCATAACTTCCCATCTAATGTTAGTAGATGATCCTAAGAACTACGGATACTTGGAATGCTTCTACCAATATTTCACCCGTGAAGATCAGTATGACAATTATGTGATGTAAGTCTCACTTTTTAATTTTTAGTGCAAACAATACAATGTCTAAATTATAGTCAATTTGTATGTTAATAGGTTAATTAATTAATTTTTTTTGGATTTTCTTTAACACTGGATTATTGATAATTAAGTCAGAGTAGTTTTAATGTTAAAAATTGTTTCAATAAACCATTTGAGTAGTGATTAACACAGCCAGATAAATAATGTATAGCTAACTGTTTTTAAATACTATGCTTATAGATTTTCAGAAGAATCATTTCCAATAACAGGGGTGTCTATTGAAATTCCTGCAGAGCATGAGTTCATAGCTGTCAATTGCTCAGATGGAAAATCTTCAAAAGTCGTAGATATGTTTCCATTCGTTCCATACAAGTTTGAGAAGAATGAAAAACCAGGGGAGGGTTTCAATGTTGTCATTTTAGGGATAGATGCCGTATCCCATATGAATTTGATAAGAACAATGCCGAAATCCTACAATTTCCTTACAAAAAACATGAAGGCCATTGGAATGAATGGATACACAAAAATCGGGGATAACACATATCCAAATGTTGCTGGTGTTTTGACGGGGATGAATGTCAACGAACTTGAAGAGTCCTGCATTCATGATGGCTATTTCGACGATTGCCCATTTATCTGGAAAAATTTCTCTTCCTTGGGTTACGCCACGAGTTATGCAGAAGACGCAGCGTGGATGAGTGCATTCAATTACGAAAAGAGTGGCTTTTTGAATCCACCCGTTGACTACTACCCCCGACCTTTCTTTTTGACAGCAGATGAAATAATTGGCACCGAAAGGATGTCTAATGCCTGCTTGTGCAATGGACCACGACTGACTTTCGAAATCCTCTTGAGCTACATGCAACAAACTGCAATAACGTTGCAGAGACATCAAAAGAATTATTTCCAGTTTGTGTGGGCCAATGCCCTTTTTCATGATGAACTCAACGAAGGAAAATTGGGAGATAACTTGCTGGTGGAAACATTGATGATGTTTGAAAAATTAAACTACTTCTCCAACACCATTTTCATTCTGATGTCTGATCATGGTATGCTTTCCAAAGTATTAATTAGCCTTTAAAATAATTTGTATTAAGTCTTGTATTTTTAATAACGTGCGCATTCTTTGTTTTCAAAATTATTAAATTGTTGCTTTCATAATAATTGTTTACACTTTTATTATTTTATGTATTAAAAATGCAGGAGCTCGTTGGGGAGACATTCGAAATACATATCAAGGGAAAATTGAAGAAAGGATGCCATTTTTATACTTATCTCTTCCAGAAAAAGTTTTAAACAATCCTCGATATGCAACGGCAGTAGCTAATTTGAAAACGAATGCAGAAAGATTATCCACTCCATTTGATTTTCACGAAACACTTAAAGATTTTTTGCAAATCAAAAATATTGAAAACGAAGCTGTAGTTGAGAGAATGAATGAATTAGAAAGCTGGGAAAGGAAACCAAGAGGGATCAGTTTGTTTTTGCCAGTCCCAACAGAAAGAGACTGCAAGAGTGCAGGTATCGATGAACACTGGTGTGTTTGCCACTTAACGAAAAGTGTTACAATTGAAAACAACACAGAGGTTCATGAAGCTGCGGAATATGTTGTAGCTTACATCAATGAAATATTGAAAAGTGAAAATGGATTGTGTGCACATTTTGGCCTATACAAAATCCTTTCTGCACAAGAAATTACATTGAATATCACAGATATCCTAGTTGAAAACGACCAAAACACTAATGAAAACGACGAAACAGACGACTACAATAGCGACAACACAAAAAGCAATGAAAATCCGGACAGTGAAGAAAACGATGAAAATCCTGACAGTAAAGTAAACAATGAAAATCCTGACACTGAAGGAAACGACGAAAATCCTGATGATAAAGGAAACGACGAAAATCCTGATGATAAAGGAAACGACGAAAATCCTGATGATAAAGAAAACGATGAAATTCCTGAAGATAAAAGAAACGACGAAAACCCAGTTGATAAAGGATACGATGAAAATCCTGATAATAAAGGAAACGATGAAATTCCTGATGATAAAGGAAACAATGAAAATCCTGGGAATGAAGGCAGCAATGAAAATTTTAAGGACAAACCAAACAATGAAAATTCCGATGAAAACGAAAACGACAAAAATCCTGAGAACAATGAAATTCCTGAGAAACAAAACAGTGAAAATGAAGAGAATGTAGAAGGCGAAGGCGAGAAACAAGCCAATGAAAATGAAGAGAAAGAAAACGATGAAAATCCTGTCGATGAAAATAGTCACGAAGAAATTACTGTAGACGATGTTAAAGGTGCCGATGAAAATGAGGAGATCAAAGTCATGGATGACAACGATAACAGCATCGTTGACAAGTCGCAATCCGACGTGGTATTTGCAGTAACATTTGTGACAACACCAGGTAATGCAAGTTTTGAAGCGACTGTAAAGCGATCTTCCACCGACGATGGCTACGTTTGGGGATTGTTAGGTGAAATTAGTCGTACAAATTTGTATGGAAATCAAAGCCACTGTGTTCACAATTACAAACTTAAAAAATTTTGTTATTGTGCATAGTGAAGCATCGCCATGAGATTATTTTATCGCTAATATTTTGTAAAAAGAATGATATTGAAAACATAATGTAGGTAAATTGTTATTTTTTCTGTGTAGCCATTAATATAGTTTGTTGTATTTATTGCAAAAGATATTCATTTTATTTCCATGCACTATTTATACTTAAACCAGCTTAAACTAACTGAATTAATTGAATAGTGAACATTGAATGCATATATTTTATTTGATAGTATTGTTCAGCCAAATAGGAATAGCCAACATTTTCATCATTAACTGTGTACATATTGTATATAATGGCATTTAAAATTCAAAATACATATAATAATATTATAGTAACGTATAATAAACGTGATTATGTCCAGGAAATTTCTATAGCCACACAATTTTTTGTAGACATGTAAATTCGCATGTTACGAAGGTACAAGCATTACATACTACACACATTTACATACATATGATACATAATATTACAATGTTCACAATTGATTGACTCTCAAAATTTGTGAACTTGTCACTGGGCGAATTAGCAGCCAGAGACAAATTCATTGGATTTTATTGTATCTTTGATTGGTCAGAGCTTAAATTAAATAAAAGTTAAAGATTAAATTAAGGAGTACCAAATCTATTTGAATTATTTGTCACGACAAAAAGTAGTTTAAAAGTTAATTTTTATCTCTCCCCTTCTCGGCTTTAATCAAACCAATAATCCTAATTTTTGTAGTACTAATTATTTATGATACAGCCCCACTGGATTCTTGTCCAGAGTACGATAGAGAAGTATATTGTTTAAATCATATTTTTGATTCAAAAGCATCACCACCAATGTCTTGAAAGTGATTTTCAAGGCCGAAAACAAAAATAAATGGTTTGACCTTGTTGTTGACTAAATTTGGGGTCATAACAGCATCCCTTACTCTCGCATTCTTTTTTGGAAATCCCTGGCTGACCACAATTAGTTCTATTTAACGGGAAGTCAAAAACACAAGTGTTCAAGGTTTTCGGCTGTGTTCGTTCTTTTTGATCGTCGATTCTGATATCTGTTTCCTGATTGTTGCCTTTGAAGCACCATTTGACATTAAACGTAGATTCGTCATAACAGCAATTGCGGCTTTCGCATTGTTGTTTAGTTATACCTGCAAAGCCACACTCGACCCTAGTGTAACGAGGGTTCTCAAAATAACAAGTGTCTGAAATTTCTCCTTTTTGTGTCCTTTTTGTTTGATTCGTGACAGAGAAATCCACATACTTATTAAAATAATCAGAGTAGATGATTTGTAATTGGGTTTTGTAGATTCCTGCGGGGTAATAATTTCTAAATGTATAATAGCCAGGATTTTTATCTATCGGCCTAAAATTTTCATCGTAGGGATCATCAATGATGTGAAAAATTGGACCACCACAAAATGTACCCTTGGCATAACAATATCCTAGTGACTTTAGTGTCGTCCAGATTCCTTCTTTTTCAAAATAATTAGGAGTTTTTTCACCGACGACATTTATCCTATTTTGAATGAACCACGAACTGAACTTAAAAAGTAAAGCAGAAACTTGTTGGCGCTTGTTAAGGCAAAATTCATCGTAGTTCGAAAGGATTCGGGGGGTAATTTTAAGTAAAAAGTTATGGACATTGGAATAGATTAAATAGTAGGGGGCTGTGACTAACGGGTATTGCCATAAAGAGTAGTTCTCGTCTGAAAATTTCTCATACAGTTCGTCCATTGTATGAACAGCGGAAATTATCTCAAGTTTAATATCCTCATAGGAAAATGTATTGTTACCAGAACTATAAGTTTGAATTAGTCTTTCCGTCACACTGCAAAGCTTGGCGATGACATCTTCTAAAGTTAGCTTTACATCTAAAGTATTGATTTCCTGCTTGATGTACGACTCCATCTTTTTCTGCTCATCAGATTTCATTTTCTTTCTTCGGAGAAAACTTCCAATATTAAATAAGGCTTTTGCAACTCTTTTTACTGCAGCAGTAGGGGAGACTGAACGGGCTCGAGAAGGACCATTGCTTTCGACTTTTGGAATTTCGAGCAGGGTATCCAGGTATGTTTTGAGAGACTCATCTGCCTTCGGAAAAGTGACCAATGGCTCAAAATACACACGTTCAGGAATTTCACGGTGACTCCTAATATGAAATGCAGATTAGAGTATACGTAACTATAGCACATCTAGACTGAGTCAAAAATATTGTCACAAGATCCATTACTTACTGTAGTGATTGAATACCTCTTTTGTTAGTAGTAATAGACGTGGTCGATGACGATCTAAAAAAATATCAGGCAATCTTAATTCTTTGTTGTAATGATTGAAATAAGAAATATTATTTAGTATGAATTAATATTTGTATTACGAACATTAGGATTTCGATTTCAAGGTTGTTCGTGCTGCTATAAATTTCTCCACCCCATGTCACTACACACTTTTCTGTGACATGCTCGTAATAGCCGTTGACAATGTCATCACGACTGTGTGCGCTACCATCAATACGTTTGGCAAAATGTTTACATTTATTTGATGGTGAACATATTTCATAAACGGGCAGACGGAAGCGACACAAAAACAATGGACTTCCGTAATTATCCCTACCCCCTTCTATAGGATAAATCGAACCCACGTTTTTAACCCAGTGCATTGTCATATTACTTGCGTTCACTAAAACGTCAAAATCGTAAATTCGAACTTCATTTGTGCCGTTTGATACAAAACAGCAGTCCCAAACGTGTTTTCCAGGTCTCACACCTCCATCAGCTTCTTTAACACGACACACATACGTCTGTGTTCCTTTTTCTTGTGATCCACCAAGGAATGCATTTCGAATACTCTTTCCTAGGAAATGGAAGTCGGTTTACATATCAATTAATATAATTAATAATTACTAATTTAATATTACTACTTCCAAAAATTATTTTATTAAAATATTATCGGTGCACGACTAGCAAGACTAGTTATATTGTAACCAGACCTTACAGAAAACCAATGAATACATTTTAAATTACTAAAAGCAGAATTACTGACCTTCATAATGGGACCAAACTCCTTCTGTCGAGTCCGATGACAAGTTTGTGCTGTTAGAGACATTGGTTAAACAAAATAAGCAAAAATAAAATAGAACTTTGGTTAAATTTTGAAATTTTCTGTCCATATTTAAGCATCCAGGAAAATGTTGCTAAAGATGAGACTGGGAAGACGTTTAAGACTGAAAGATCTGAGACATTTTCATTCCCTTTTATTATAATCACAGGACGGACGGATAAAAATTATCATGAACTCTACTTGTACAGCACAACATACTGTATCCGAGTCATTTTCACGACCTCAGAATTTACGAATTGTCTAAAGAACGACGATTCAATGAATTACATAGGATGCTATAAAAATTATTATGTCATGAACTTTTTTATTGATAAAGATCTGCCTGGGCATGGGCATGGAGACACCCACACCCTGAAATGGGCTAAATTATAATTAATAATTGTGTTTCATATAAGTGTGCGTAGTTAGGTACGAATGTCAGCATGTCCTCCCGAAATTATTGTGCACGGGTCTTTGTTGTGCACGGCTGAAGTGTAAGCAGGCTCTTTCTTACTGAATTAACTAAAGTGTTAAAAAGTAGAGCTTAAAATGTAATGCATTTAAATCCCTGTTAAAATTATTCAAGATAAATGTGGTTTTCATTAACTATTGTAGACTGTTTCAAATTCCATAGGCACTCATGGATGCCAATGTCACCAATGGGCATGGCGTGGACAACTATTTTGGGCTTTGGGCTGGGCACATGGGACAGGCAGATCTCTACTAAGACATAACATTGCTCTGTTAATCACATTTATTACCGACGATATATACATGAATTTTTTGTACATATCACTCAGAATAGTTCTCTGATTTCATGACGATACAATTCTTCCCAGTTTTGGATTTGAGACATTTGCCTGGAAACATTTGAGTAAACATTACTGACTGGTATTACTCCGTAATCAGTAGTAGTTAAGATATGAAATGAGCGGAACATAGTCCTGTCTAAGTTCGTATTGAGAAATAAATTATCAACATAAATAATGAAGTAGTTATTATCTAAAAACGCCTTCTCACTTTATAGAGTTCACATCAAAAAATATACATAATAATCAACATGAATATTATCATGTCCAATTATCATTTGCATTAGTGTAATATATATATATATATATATATATATATATATATAGTAGGTATTTTTATTATAAAATTATTATTTATATATGAATTATTTGTCTACCATGTTTAATATTGGTTAATTAAAGCATCTTAATTTATTTGCGCTATTCAAGAATAAAAATAGCTTTTGTTCCAGGCTTGCGGCACTGGTACCCACTTGTGCAGCTTTGTTTTAGCGTATTTCGTCTCGGTGATGAACAACAATCTGAAAAATAAATATATATTGTTTATCAAATGTCTTCAACTGAATTGTGAAAGTTTCGTTTTTTCCAAGAATATATTTTTACCTGAGAAGCATGCATATTGGGAATATCGCTGACGTATTCCTCTAAATTTTCCACCACTTTATTTGCAACATAGTGATGACCTGAAGGAGAATATGCAACCACTTTAGACTTTGAGTAAGGTCTTCTATCAAATGGGTAACCCATTGGTTTGGAATCCGGGTATTTCCTTCCTCGAAGGCCACAATGAATGTGTGACGGGGTGCATTCATAAGTTGGAGCTTGGTCTGGGGTATCATTTTTAACTTGATCCTTGACCCCATCCGTTAGCATCACAAATAAATCAAAAACCATTCCATTTGCAGTTCCTTTAGGCAGTAAAAGGTGATGAGGGTATCCACAATCACAAACGGATCTTAATTTCACTCCCGTTGCAATCTCTTGTTGAATTTCTATAATGGACTTTGGCCAGCCTGTCGTCAAAGTAGAATCGTTGGATTTTCTTGAAAACACGTGATTTCCTGGGGGTACTGCAACCAGATATTATATTGTCAGTATATCCACAAAATAAAGACAATTTGTCGCGATAAAAAGTTGTATACACTTATTAAAACTTGCTGTGCCTTACCGGTAAGTTTATATGAATCTAAAGTGAAAAATAAAGGTCTCTGTTCTAGCATGGAGTATCGTTTTAGCTGTTGAGTAGTTTTAAACCTCGGTGCCATAAAAATACGCACGGTAGTCAATTTGGAAGTGGGATACGTATTTTCCTGTAAACCAGAAACGGATGCTAATATTTAGATTAAAGTTTTCCCAAATAAATGGATAAATGCAAATTAATTAGCTAAAAATATTAATGGGCTATGTTAAAAACTCACTATGTTAATGTGATATTCAAATTCCTGATGATCCAAATGCTTGGCGCAGATATTTAATGTCCGATTGTCTTTGAAATCTAAACCACTACCTAAATCAAAAGATCGGACCTTCCAAAATGTTTCCAAATGGTTTACAGGAGATGCTAATTTGCCCAGTTCGTTATTAGGCACAACGTAGACACTATTTACCTTCATTCCTTCGAAAACTAAAGGATGGTCCCCCTGAAATGGAAGAAAATGGAATTAGTAATTAAGACACCAGGAAAATTATATTAAAAATAAGTTAGGCTTACGCCTCGGGGAGTGTAGGGTTTTAAATGTGTCAATTTGTAGGATTGGAAAATCAAGTCGATAGTTTTGTGCCAGCGATAAAATATGATATCCCTCATTGTGGTATCTACTCCTCCCATAACTCCATGAGTCTCACTCTAGATTTAAAAGACAATTCAAAAAATAAGAAAAAAAAACGTTGATTTTTAAGGATATAAGTTCACTCATGTCTTTCCTGTACCCTGGTTCCATTCCCCTTTGTAGGATCCACGGTGCCGGGCAAAGTGGAATTCTAAATGGACAGAACAATTTTATTTATTTTTATAGACATAAAATTTAGAATTATTATAGTCAAAGAATCGTTATAATATATCATCTGCATTTAATTACCAAATCAGCAACTTCTAATGGAGCGTCAACATAAGAGATTATATCGTGCCCATCATTGTGAAAACCATTCACTCCATATATTTTAGTATTGAGTGAGGTGAAGGATCCTTCTGTTATATCCCCCAGGACATTAATACGATCAAAATTTTTTATTTCTACAAATCCGTTTTCCTTTGGTAAAAAAAAGAAAAATAGATAAAATTTTATCCCAAAGCCCATTTATAATTAAATGAATGTTCTGAACATTTACAGAAATCCTATAATTTTGTATGTCATAAGAATCTTATTGAAAAAGGCATGATCAGGAATAGATACAAAAACAAAATCCTTACATGTAAAATTCCTCCTTGATTAATTGCATCCACAACGCGGTCTCTTTCTCGTATAACTCTATTAAATGTTTCTTGTTCCACAGGAGTTAGGGATTTCTTTAATTCAGAAAAGTTGACGCAATTAAAAATACTTTATCAAAAAACAAGGTCAAACAATATCAAGCTGCATCAGTACTGAGAATTATTATATTTTATATTTAATTTTAAGTTACAAAAAATGGACGTAAAGGACGACGTGGTGGATATGTTCTATTGGAAATTGCGTCCGTTAAGTGAGAGTTGTAACCTTCTTCAAGGATAGTGTCTTTATGTAAATTAAGAGGCTTTTGAAATACAAAGCCATTGGACAATCGCTCAGCAGAATACCTGAAAAATGAAATGCTAGTGATATAACATAATAAGGCTTATAAGATTTTAAAACATTAATTATCCAAATGAATAAACCTTGCTAATAAATCGTGATGATAGAACGAGAAGAATTCTCCCCGACGATCAATATTTTTGGTTATATTGGAGTTCCATGGATTTAGCAAGTGCCAGATCCAATGGTGGCCATTTAGCTGTACGTCTTCACGGAAATACCAGAGCTTATTCTCAATGCCATTATCCGCCCCAAAACGTTCATCCAGGTAAACACATTCCTAAGTGGACACTCACAAAGATTACAATGTTGGTCATGGAATAGTTTGGAATAAAAATATATAAGAAGGAATAGAAAGGTATTTTCTGCGAGAAAATAAATATATAAAGTCAAATTAACAATTAATTGTGCTACAGAAATATTTTCTCACCTGTGGGGAATTTTGAGCAGCTTGAATAACTTCATTCGGGAAGAACGTCGTTGGGAAAAGGTCAATTGGACTTACAGCGTTTCTGTCTTCTTCAAATCTAAATGGAACTGTCAAGCGTGCCCTAGTGAAGGCAGTGTACCAAACCTTTGGGTGGATGAATTCACTTCCTTTGGTCAGGTTGGCAAAATTTACTAACTCCCTGCTAGTCTTTTGATCTACAAACATTAAACAAAATATTCGTGATTTCGTATCCATTTTAAGAAGTACAAATAGAGACAATCTCAGTACTTCAGATTCCACAGTAAATTTTTTATACAGTAGCTTTCAATGTCATTAATGAACTAATAGTCAAAAAGCTACGTGTTATACAATTCCCATTTTCCTGTGTATTCGGATTTCGTATAAAGAACATAACCTACTTTTTTAGTACTTTATCCATGATTCCTGAAACTAAGGAAATTACAATAAAATTTAAAAAAGAATAAAGGCAAATATTAAAATCAGAAACAAACCTGTGAAGTATCTTGTCAAAATGTTAACAGCGTTGGCATGATCTGGATGAAAACTGGAGTACAAAGCATTTTTTGGACATATTGATCCAATAGTGGCCAGATCATATCTGCTGTAAGTTTCCCTGTCGGTATCTCCAGGTGCGATAGCACCAGGGGAAGTCGGTGGGTCAACATAAGGGGAGCTTACATACAAGTCTAAAATTTCTTGTGCGGATGGACTGGCTCCATCTTGACCGTTCGTTGAGACTACACAAATCACCAGTACTGAAATTCGGAATGTTTTGAAATTCATTGTCGGTATTCACGCAAAACAATTAAAACGTGCACAGACAGAAATATTATAGTATTTGGACTTTAAAACTGAATAATATTAGAAATATTTCAATTAAAATCCCTATAAAGAACAATATACCTACTCCTATTAATTACATACTATTCACCAATAATGAAATTCTGGATACACATTTCACTAATGAGTTGTATTTATTACACGCACGTCTTCCAATCGTGAAATAAACTGACGATACAATTTGATATAACTCTAATTTAGGTATTTCAATTTTCTATATGTAGCTAGACTTTATTTAGTATTTGTTGTATAAATTATCATTCATAATCAGCAACAAAAAATTGCATTACTTTAGCAGGTTAAAACAAAGAATAAAATATTTTCTTCTATTTTAAAACAATTAATTGTGTTTACTATAACGTACCTACTGGATATTAAATAGCATTTTTGATCACGGATAGCTTCATCTCCGATGTAATTTTCTCCTACTGATAGTCAAAAACAAAACATCAAACACATCATTCTCCAATAACATTAAACAATACATATTATGATGCGATGAGGAAATTATGTATTATCTTGGATTACATGCCGATTGTCTAACGATGCATATATTATTTATCTATAGATGCGTCTTAGTTGATTATGGCATCCTTATCAAGGACTCTGATATTCTTTGCCCAATAATATTTATATATTTGTGGGGTGTGTAGTGCAGTATCAACAAAGCTTTGTTCTATAACAATGCAGCACCACCAGCAAATATTATGCAGTTAAATTTTACTCAAAGTAATAATAATTTAGGGAAAAAATATGGCTCAGTGGAGTATGTATGCCTAATAACTAATCTAATAAAAATGGAAAACTTGGCAATTAATATTTATTTTCACCCACGCGGAACATTTTGGCTATCGCTTTTAATACTTGCACGGTTCGATGCATCCTCCTACACACATATAGCATGCTATGTGATTATATGATTAAACACTTAGAAAATAAGAAATTATGTTCACTGTTATGGATATACTTCACTAAAAATATAGTGATTATTTAGCTGTTTAGATATAAATTATTTAATAACCGTCTCTATTGTACCTAACATTACCATATTGATTGATTAGCATAATGAAGATTAAAAAAACACAAAGCAGAGAATATCCAATTTCCTTAAAACAAAAAATGGAAAAATTTTGTCTCCTCTGGCTCTCCAAATTAATTCTCAATTTAAGAATTAGAATATTCGACTTTGACTTGTAATGTGAGGAAAGAACTTAAAAAAGCGTTTGCTTAGCTTGTAATCAGTAATCAGCGTGCAATAAACCAAATTCGGAAGATATTTATAGTCAGAGTCCGAAAAAGCCAAGAGATCTTTAAAGGGAACGATGAATTTTTTAACTTAAAAGTACTTCTAACATGTTTTAAGACAACTTTAAATATTTCATATTCACTTTATTAATGCTCGATAATAATAATAATAAATTCAAGACATCAATGTTGTTATTAGTTGACTAAAGACATAAATCCTATACTTCCATTTATCAAACAACGTCTCCTAGTGAAAGCAGGTATTCGATTCAGTCTTAAGTTTCAAACGTAATTTAGAGTAGGCTAGTTTTTGCTGGGATTAGTACAAAATAGAAATCAAAATAGAAATTTTGTATCAATATAAATATCAGTGAATCTATTTCGACACAGTATAGAAGTCCACGAATGTATTTTAAAATCCTTTTTATAGTTTTTGAATTCCGGGGTTGGAAATGGGAGGAATTCACAATTTATATTTACTTCCATGAGATATTTTTTGTACCAAATCCACTTATCTCAAAAAAAATTAAACGTGAATAACCCTTTCTGGATGACTAAACACTTAGAAAATATATTATTATATTGGATGTTACTTGTTGAATGATTTTATTGTGTCTATAGAGCAACTTCATTTTAAAGCAGTCAATAAATTATTATTTAGCAACACAATATCTCAAAGTCAAAAATAAAAATGGGAATATACTAATTAAGCCGAAACTGTACGGGAGTTTTCTGCTGTCTACCAATATCGTCATATTGTGGTCTTGGAGCATACATCTAGTAACATATTGTTCTAATAGTTGACTGAATAGAATATATAATTCAATAGTTGACGGTATAAGATTTATAAGAGTTACTACAAAATTATCGTCCTTAATTGCAACAATTAATTCATTACTTTTCGTCTCCAAACTTAGGGATGGTTTGGGAATGAATATTTTTCAAAAACGTATTTAGTTCCTGTATCAATCTATCGACTCCGACTTTTGGTTTTAAATATAAAAAACCCCAAGCCTACGGCTGCACAAATAAACACCAGTCCCATTCCCATTCCTGGAGAACTTGAAAAAAATGACCCATTTTCATTTTCAGGCTCGTCGTTGGATTTACTGCGATCTATTATTTTTCTTAAAGACAAAGAAAAACCCAATCAAATCAATAATAAAATAACTATTTAGAAAGATTTAATGAAGTAGCGAAAGTGTTTAGCAATGAATGTAGGTATTATTTGTTTACTTTTGTTTGTCGATTTCATTTTTATAAACCCCCTTTGCCATTGTGTTTGTTTCAATCGCTGATTTAATAGCATCCGTTATTTCTTGTTCATCTTGCACTTCATTTTCAGATTCTTTACGTTTGGCGATAACCGCCAGAGTATCGATTATTTGATTCTTTTGAATTTGCAGAAGTCGCTTCCGACTTAAAGCTTGCAAAGAAACTGAGCAGAATTGAAAATAAAATCATTTCTTTCGATATTTACTTTTACATCTATATATAGACTACATAAATACACGACGTATATTATAGTTGCACAGGTTTGGAAATTGTTGTGTTGTGCAACATTAGGAAATGATGTCAAATATAATTTTACGAAATAAGTACCGTCTTTGTTTGTTGTCGCATTCAGCCTGGCAGTTTCTTCTTCAGTTTTAATTAAGTCTTCAATGTTTCTGAGTTGATTTTGCAAATCCTCTGTATGATGGGACATTTCTTTGCTGGCCATTATCAATAATTGCAGTATTCCTTCTCCCACAACTAGTGAATTAAAAAATACAAATACCAAACAAAAAGATTTAGATTTATTTTGATAACAATAATAAATAATTTATTTGATAATGGTGATATAAGTTTACAGTCTAATTTTTCGAAAGTAGGATAAGACGGATCCGAATGATGAAATTACCTGCTTAAAATTTAGGTCTGTTAGACTTCGTTGATCAGCAGAGTGAATTTTAATTTGAGTAAAATAGATTACCTATTCAGATTTAGTCGAGTAACTACATATATCAATCTTCTTCTATTTCTGCATTCCGAAATGTGCGTGTCGTGATTTCCAATACGAAGTATTTTTAGGTAAAAGTCTAGGTCATCATTAGAATTAGATAAAAATGATTTAAAAAATATCTATCTCCAAAAGCTTTTGATAGTTATCTTTTCTAGCTTCGCAGAGATTACGTGATGTGGGGTTCAAATTTCGGGCACAGGAAAACAAGAACAAGGAAACAGGAGAATAATGGGATTCATTTACGCTGTCTCGTCATGGCCGTGTGGATGTTGAAAGACGGGAACCAAACGCTATCATTACTATTTTCGGGGGATTCTGGCAGAACATTCAGAAGTGTTACCCTAAAATGGCTGCTATTATTTAATAATTTATTGCCAATTTTACCATATGATTTATCTACTCTACACTTACGCTATCTGCTTAACAAATCAAAACGAATTGATGGCGAAATAGTTCTGTCTCGGATTGTAAATACCACAGGAAAAAGAAAATATTTCATGCTCGAATCTCGTAACTCGGTGTAATTCGTTAGTGCTCGCTATATAATTTTTGTGAAATATAACTTCATAGCCGCAATCTCGATCGACAGACTGACGTACAAATTTTATTCCATGGGCTGTCTAAGGCGAGTTGACTCAGTCCGATTGATTTAAAAATTTTCTTCCGTTTTCTATTTCGAGCGATCATATATAATAGAGTGTTGTGTGTGTTAGGAATTGTCCTCTTGCTCGTTCGCTTTTCTTTTAGTTGCATAAAAGTCGGAAACATGTTTTATGAGTACATGCATCTGTAAAACGTTCAAAAAGATAGTGAAAATTCGCAAATTTCTTTTGGCTAGTTACCGATTTTTTTTTTAAAATATTTTGTATTGCCGTTTGGAAATTTTTGTCAATTGATGGCATTTTTAAGAAAGTTTATTATTGCCTTTCAGCAGTTGCCAATTTGAATTAAAATGCAACCAAATCTTCATTTGATTGGGACAAAACGGAAAATTAATTTCAAGGCCTTCTTTACTTCCTTTTCTCTGATGAACTCCATAATATTATTTTATTGTATACTATGAATGTCACATGTATACCGACGTGTACCAGGCTGTAAATATACCAACCGGCAAAAGTTCTAAGTACCTATTATATATACGTCTTTTTTTCACTTATCCCTCATTGTTTAGTAACTTTATAAACATAAGCACATATTTTTATAGGTAATAACTTTATTAGCTTTCCTGAGGAACATAAAGTGCTATTTCCTTTTAGACCTTAAAATTCAAAGCAACAATTACTACCTAGGACCTATAGGTTATGTCAGTAATGGAATTCCACAGTATATAAATAACATAAAATAATTCTTAATTATTGCTTACGACCACAACGTGAGGAAATCCTGTGGCAATTTATTTAATCCTATGCAATTAATGTATATATACAATGTATATATACATAATGTATATATACAACTACCTGCGTAGGTATTAATAAATTGAAGCAACAGAAACGTGAATGAAATCTAGGAAATCTAGCAATCCATGAAATCTCCTACTCTGCTGCAAGTATTAAGGTACTATTTTTTGCATAATAACTAAAATATATACGCTATATATAATCAGATTTTCAATTAAATTTTTGCTTCTAAAATTGCTATTACAATAGATTTTTATATCTTGGAAACGTATGGATATACTTGCATCTAAATATCACTCAATTGTGCACTATATTTTCCGCGATATTTGTCTACGTATCCAAAATTTAAAAAATCCACAATGACAAATAAATGATATGAAACAATAACATCAAATCCCAGAAAACCATTGTCTCAATAACTCCACAAATCATTAATCTCTCAAATGAGCATAAACTGTCGAACTCATTATATATGTAGTTATTTTTAAATGCTGGATTGACATATTACACAATACAAATCAAAAAAGTATTTGGATTTTTGCATATCGTTTTAATGCACTCACTGTCAAAATGCAGCACATGGTTATACTTAATGAAACATCCTGCCTATTTATTTTTATAAGTGTCTGAAGAAAATTACGCGCATAATTTTTTAATGAGCTCGTACTATCACTTACTCATATGACTATTTGTGAGACAGCGTACCTCAACTTAGTAAGTGCAAGGAACTTATAAAGATTTTTTTGATTGACAGGATGACACAAGATCCAGAGAGAATTGAATCACAGAGTGAAGTAACATTCGCTCCTGCGTTTCTTGTCTCTTTTCTGTGACGCACAGAAACTGAACTTGTGATTTCAGTTTCATTTTACTTTTGCATGCAAAGGCAGCTCCCGTTTGCAAAGCTGTTCCATACTATGTACCTATTTGGACCTAGTTCTATCAAAGAGCTCCTATATTATACCGCCTGCAACAGAAATTCTATTTATACACATTTCTATTGCAAAAAGTTTTTGCGACCGAGTTTTGTTTGAATGCGTCGACTGAGCCGGCTGTTTCTCACGAGCCGAGATTTTCAACAAAGTTGCGGCACTCAGTTTTGGTTAATTACTCGGTGAACTTGTGTTGCCACTAAATTAATAGTAATGGAAAATTGGAAATTAGTTTCATTACTGTTATGTGCATTTGGTGTCTTTAAAGAATTTCGACCGTCAGAGCCTTTTGTCACCGAATATTTAATTTCCTTCAAAAATTTTACTTCCGACACAGTAAGATCACGTTTTATATATTGTTTGAAATTGTTAATTAGAAATTACATTTATTTTATTCGTCAATTATCCATAATAACTTCATTTTTAAGGAGAGATGAAATGATAATGATTTAATTTATAAATGCAGATTGTGCACGTGGCTTATCCAATATCAACGTACACCTATCTTGGGACACTTCCAATTGTTTTCCTCATTACGGATTTTCTGCGTTACAAATCTGTTGTAATTTTTGAAGGTGCTGCTTTCGTCTTGACATACATCTTGCTCATCTGGGGAAATGGACTTACAAATCTCAAAGTATGCAGTACCTACTGACACTATGAAATAACTTAACAATTTTAGTAAAATGTAATACAATTATTCTTTAGCTTTTGATTGGTTAGGGTCTTACTAAGTAGCGTTTGTCATTGATACCTGGGTAATTTATTTTACGATGGTAATTTTAATTAACCCCTTTATCTCAAATGTTTTAGATATTTTGTGTCATAGTTAATAATTTTATTTTGGTTAAAATTCTTTTTGAAACTAAGGTGGAAATTTTATTTTTTTTAGATTGTTGAAGTGTTATATGGGATTTCGTGTTCAACGGAGGTGGCATATTACACATACATCTATGCTAAAGTGGATAAAGATAAATACAAGAAAGTCACATCTTACACATACACAGCAATATTGATCGGAAATTTCGTTGCCGCTGCAGCTTCGCAGTTTTTGGTATCTTATGACATCATGGACTATCATCAGTTGAATTACTTGACACTGGCGTCGGTGGCAATGTCCTTCGTCATTGCATGCTGCCTCCCATCAGTCAATCAGTCAATCTACTTCTACAGAGATGATTCCATAAATTCTAAGAAGGGGAGGGAGTCTCCGCAAGAAACTCAAAGTCTGCAGGAAGGGAGAAAATCCAAACTGACATTTTTGCAAAGACTGCAAAAAGCTTATCCAATTTTATGGAATGATTGCAAAAATGCATACTCGAATTGGTACGTTCTAAAATGGTCTGTCTGGTGGGCGATTGCATCAGCAGGATTTTTGCAAGTTATTAACTACATTCAAGCATTGTGGGAAGTTATTGAATCTCATAAAGACACAGAGCATTACAATGGAGCAGTTGATGCAGTTCACACATTGCTTAGTAAGTTGCTTTTTTAAACATTTGTTTTGAATTCTACGATATAAATTATATGTTCTTATGAATATTGTATTTCGAGATATATTTATATATATGCTATTTCATTTTCGATTTCAAGGTGCAATTTTGGCATTGGGAGTCGGATACGTTAAAATTCCTTGGTTTAAATGGGGAGAAACTGTTTTATGCATCATCTCTATTATTCAGGGAATTACATTAATTGTAATGTCAGCAACTCCAAGTTTACTCGTTTCGTATGTGTGCTATATTATATTCCGGACGATGTACCAAGTCATGATTACTGTTGCCACGTAAGATTATAATTCCTTTTCCGATTATAATTTGTAATATAACGTTTTTTAAGAACATAAAGTAAATATAAGATTGATATTTTATTGGAATATAGAGCGGAAGTTGCACAAGGGATAAGTGATGACAGTTACGGACTTATTTTCGGACTGAATCGCTTTATGGCCCTCATTTTACAAACCATTTTAACTTTGATGATCTCAGATGAAAAAGGATTTGCATTGGACGAACGCCCACAGTTTCTGGTTTATGGATGCTACTTTATTGTTCTGGGAGGTTTATTTGCTTCCGTTGCAGCTATCATCTTTTGCAGAATTGGCTTCTCCAACGGAAATAATAATTACCGACATAGCACCGAAGATTTACGAACACAAAGCATTCCTCCAGATAATAACCATCTGAATGGGGATCGTCTATGAGTAACCGGACAGTATCAGCACCAATTGTAGCTCAATAAAATGATAGTTGTAACTTTTAAATGACAGTATGCAGAACGTGAGTAATAGATAGATATAAAAAATTCTAATGAAATGATGTGGTAGTATGTTGTAATCAAATATATTTATTTGTGCACAAATGTTGTAGCTGCTATATTTTTTAAATGAGAGATACTGAAAGTGCAATTTGTATGTTAGTAAAATATTAATGAATAAAAGCAAAAATAAAAATTAATGAATTTTTTAAAAAATATATTTTAGAAAACCTGAACAAAAAGTTGTTTATAACTGCAAAGGTTTTTTTTTAATGTCTACATTAAACCAAAGCATTTTTTCGTAATTACATTCTGTTGTCGTTTATTTTCCTGATACGATTTGCAGAGAGCACGGAATGAAATGTTTGCTGTTACGAATAGACGTATGATGTAGTCCTCGGAAGCAGCCTAATTTTAAGCATAGATTTTGTTACTCCAATATTTTCTCAGTAACTTTTTTAATAACGAATTAGGTTCTTACGTGGAGAGTACTGATAGCATCTGTTTGAAAATTGCTGTGGCAGTTTAATTCTTTAGAGATCTGAGCAAACAATTTTTGAAATTTCAACTTTGGAATGACCAACTCTGTACTTTTTTGATACATCTGAATTTTTCCACTTCGGGATCTAACATTTTAATAGTATAAAACATTTCAACATTTTGGATTCTTATTCATAAGTTAATTGTTGGTTTTCAGAGGTCATTGATTTTAAAAGAAATGCTTAAGTATTTATTTGGGACTTAAGATTATCCACTATTTACTATTAAAAATAGGCATTGTAATTTCAATTAATGTTTTGTTTCAAATAATAACCTCAAAATCGTAAAAAATTGGTAAATCAAGTAAAGATTTTATACATTTATTTTATGCAACAGTTACTTTACCTGTAACTTTTTCTGATTTTGGCATCCTCCCTTTTGCAAATCTTGGTATCAGAATTGTACAACTTTTGATTTTCATTCTTTCGACGCTCCTTTAATTTTTGCTCATTTTTATCCATTCTTAGTCTATTGGGCTTAGAGCAAAAAGTATTGTCCGAGCCAGAACGAGCAGGCAAAAGTCACTGAAAATGGTGTTTGTTAATGGAATTCGACTGTCTAGTCTACTAACCGCAACTTCATCAAGAGATTTTGCGGTGCTGTTAGTGATGTGTCGTACATACAGCTTATAGAGCGTGAAAAATGCTTTACAACGGGCACTAAGAATAATTATTGAGGTCAATAAGTGTATTTCTAGTTATTGTAAGACCGTATTAGTTAAAAAAAATAATAATTTTATATCAAAATAATTTACAATTCAGAATATGTAAATAATGGTCACAATTGTGATGGAGTAGTCTGAGTAGAGAGCAAATTGATATTAGGGGAATAATTAGAAAACTAAATCTGCTAAATTAATTCATATTTATCAGCTTTCACACAAATCTACAGAAAAAATATATTTTTCAAAACTAAATGACAAGACTCAAGCCACAAATATTATTTGTTATACATTTAAAAGTTTTACGTAGATGTTAATAAATTGATGTGAACTATTGTGAACTGATGCGAAAGAAATATGTCTGTGTGTTCCTCAGAGAGTATCATGATCATAACTTTTGCCATTTACGATATTATTTCTGTATTCCTGCAATACAATGCATGGCATAAACAGATTGTGATTGTGGTGGCTTACGCCGTACATGCACATAATGTAAATACAGATGAAAGGAGATTAGATTATGTGATCCGGTTGACCCGAAACTAACTGTGAGGAACAAAAAATGTTTGTGGATTGTATGTGAACGAGGCAATCTCAGAGTTTGTAAAGGAAGGTTTTAACTCAGTACCTATAGTCATAAAGTCATGATATGATTCCAACCAGGCAAGATGAGTATAAGTCTTTCTATAAGAGAATACAACGTAAAGTATTACGTAACATGTCACTGCTCAAATCAGAGGACATGACTTAGTCGAGAAGTAAATGATTTCAAGATGTACTGTGGAGATAAGCTACGTAGTTTTAGTTTCTCCTAGTTTGTTTTTGCGATGAAATCAAATTCCTACAGAATGCTATATAGTGTGTGTGTTATATCCATAGGTTTATATCATCAGCATACCAAAGACATAATATTATTACTACATTATATTATTATTTAATATATTAATTGTTATTGTTTCATGTATTTCACGTACATATTGGCATTCAAGGTCATTATACATTTTATGACCGAATAAGTTGATCTGAAATTCCATGTCCTAATTCTATGTATGATCCTGTAATTTATTTTAAAGTGAGAAAGTACATTAAAAAATTATTATTGATTTAGAATTTTTTTTTATTGTTTATATTTTTCTTTCAACTTCTACTGCATAGAATTTGAAGTGGTTAAAGGGGATACAGTAAAGAAATACAATAAAATGAGGTAATAATACGAGGAAGAAGACATCCCTGAATCCAAAAATGTTATCTAACAGGAGATCTCCTGTGGTATGTACTCTTATAAATCCCGTGCGTATAGGTTAGTTGCCTAAGATCCGTCTCTCAGAAAGTTTCATTTTCGTAATACTTGATAAATAATTGTATACATTTCCACTAAAACTTTTCGCAGCCCCCAATAAACTGCAAATAGTAAACATGATGCAGCGTTTCTGTAATTTAAAAATGTTGAGTTTATACCAGTTTACAGTTTTAAACTGCTAAACATTATTAGTTGGAAATTCAATGTTGCTTGATTTTTCAACTGGGTTTATTTGCTAATAGGTTCCAAAGATCTAAGACAATTTTAATTCCCAATTTTGTTTGTTTTGTGTACTACAATAAAATGGCTTTGTCTATACCGGTCTGTGTACTAAGATTTGATCACAAAGGGTGATTTTTTATAGTTGTATTGTTTATCTATCGACTATTTGCTTTGCGTTGCGGCATGTGAGAACTTAAACTACAAAATAATGTCCTTTGTCTGTCTATGAATGACTAACGAGCTATAGTTAACATTACGATTGATTCCATAAGTTAGTAAGCTCTTAATTAGAAAAAAGGAAAGTATTTCATACACGATGATTTAACACTAACATATATAATACATATGCCATAAACATATTAAACTAAACATTAAAATATTATTATTAATAAAATGGAGTCAGAAAAATCACAAGCAATAAGTTCGGAAAGTACTAATAGAAAGCGCAAACTAGTGACCTACATAAATCATTGCTAGAAAGCTTAGTAAATTCATTTACATATTTTTTTCTTCACATTTACTTCTTTATATGTATTGCAATTCAATCATAATATATCAAAAAATCAATCATAATTAATAGACATTTCAAATAAATTGTATGTAGAAAACCATGAAGATATTAGTTATAGTATTAACTGTTTTATTAGCATTGTTGATTAATCAATGTAGGCATTCTTCTTGTACGGAAATAGAGATTACTGCTGAATTAGAAGACATTGAATTGAGGCGACCACCACCGATGGAAAATGCATATGCCGATATTCAAGAGAAAATAGATTGGCTCAGCTTTTCTCATTCTCCTGTCGATTTGTGGCATTTGACGATGCTCGAGGAAAACTTATTTCCTATTATCAAAAATTACGCCTCCAATTTGGACAGGGAGGTAGAATATTTTTTTCAAAGGTAAGATTTGCAAATAGATTAATTGTAAATCCATTTTTCAAATGGTGAGATGATTGTCGGCAACTAGAATTTCTTATAATATATGCCAACTTTAAAATTAACTTTTAGATATATCGCAGACTATGAAGAAAGTACAGTTGTCGCCTTCAATGGCTGGAATTCGACGAAAGAGCCCCATAAACAGACTCTAATTCATAGGAATCCCTTACTGGCACATCGCATGATATGGCGTTTTGTAACAGACTTCCCCCTAATCAACAAAGTTTTACTTTCCAGTGGAGATTCCGGTAATCCAATCCTTTGTCATTGGCGACTAAAATAAATAATAAAATCATGTTGCATACAATCATGAAGACTACACCAGTTGTGGGCACACATGCTGATTGATAATTATTTTACACAGAATATATTTGAGTAATTTATTTTTTATTTATGCCTGAATTTGAATTTGATGTCTGGACCGGCAGAATTATTAAATGCATATAGAAAATTTGTTGATGAATCGAGTATTTGGCCAACCGATAAAGATTTAAGCAATTCCATGGACAGTTTGCTCACTATACATTTTGTATATGACTTAAATTTAACTGAGGTATGAAGGATTAAAACTATTGTAGATATATAATCTATTAGCATTCTGTGCAGTTCTTTCTAACTATACAAACGTCCATTTAAATTTACAATGTCATTGCATTGCACTGCACTCTATGTTAATTAATGAAAAATGTAGCAAAAGGTTTCCTGCCTCTGGCTACATTTTTATTTTAACCGAGTCTATGTAATATTTAAAAAATTAAGTCACACTTTTTGAAGATTTTTCAAATTTTTCTTTATTAATAGTAAATGTCCATCATAGTCCAAAATGTAATATTGTAATGTTTATAATGTAATGCTATAACCTACCCTTAAATTACAGTTTACGAATGGAATTATTTCTAAAGTTGTTACGAATGCAAGTCTTTCCGCAATTCATTGCTTTGAAATTTCGAAGTATGCCCTAAGGACTAACAAGCAATACACACTTGCCTTGGAATGGCTGGAAATAGCAGAGACGAAGCGATTGAATGTCAGTGGACACCCAATATTAGATTATCTTGATAAAACTACCGTGGCGGAATTGTTAGAAGAAATCATCGCCGAAGTAAGAAATTGAATTTAATAATGCTAGATAATGCAATTCATGTATTCAGTAATATATATCATTTATGCAAGAAATAATTAAACTAACAAAAATTAATTAATTTGCGAAAAACAGCATGATACATCCTGGAGACAAGAACCACCTTTTCATAACAACCTTTACTCATATTACGATAAAATCGATTCTGACTACATTTTGATTTCTCAAAAGAAACAGCTCCAATACGAGTATAAAAATAAAGGGGATGGGGTAAAAGATCTATCTCTTAATGATGTTGCTGCCTATTCCACGCTATGCAAAGGAGGAAATTTACAAGTACCTAGCTAGAAAAACTAAATTTGCTTTTAAATGAAAGTGCGAATTAAGTAGCATAACTCTAAATAATTTTCTGTTAAAAGTCTGAGAAAGAAAAGTCGGAGTTGTATTGCTGGTACGAATCAAAAATTAATCCCGCATGGTATATCAATCCTCAGAAGATGGAACTTTACAGTAAAGATCCGTACTTATTTCAAGTTTATGATTTCGTTGGAGACGAACTCGTCAGATATTTGAAGAGACAGGCTATTCCTAAGATGGAAAGATCGATGGTTACTCACACAAACTTGACAGCCCTGGAAGCAAAAGAGAGCAACTATTCCAAAACAAGGACCTCCATGTACGCTTGGCTCTCCGAATGGGAATTCGCCCCCAGATTGCCAGTGCTTACCCAAAGAATTGGCTACCTCACTGGATTATCCGCCTCATGGGATCAAATCGACACTTCTAGCTCCGTTCAAGTCTCCATTTATGCTACTGGGGGCCAATTTAATGTCCATGTAGATCCGGTAAACTTTTCCCAAAGACAAGAAAACGCTTTCTCTTTTTTTAAGTATCCGCATGTTAAATGAAGAAATGCCTGCATATTAATGAGACTTAATTACCTTCTAGCTTCGAGCAACGGGGGACTACGAAAATCTACTGAGGGAAAACATTGGAGATCGACTGGCTACTTTTATGCTATACGTACGTTATATTATTAATATGCATCATTAATATCATTATCATTAAGCATTAACTAATGCTGCATCAATAATCAATACTATTAAGCACACAAAATTCTACGCCTTAAAATAAATGTTTGGCTGAAAATCTTTTGAATGATTATATACTGTATAAAATCTCGAAAAATAAAAACTTTTCATTTAATAGCTGAATACAGTGGAGCATGGAGGAAACACAGCCTTTAGTTCAGTTGGGGTAGCTGTCCCTCCAGTAAAAGGTTCCGCAGTCTTTTGGTACGACAGTTTATACAACGGCGAAGTGGACTTCCGGGCTTGGCATGGAGGTAAACCTTTATTTTAATATCACAACAAACTATTTCCGATTTCACAATATTTTACTAATTTTTTTTACTGTGTAGTCATGATTTAATAAAAATGTTGTTTGATGGCTTAACAGTATTCATATGCTATATTTTACCTGTTTTAGGGTGCCCTGTGTTAATTGGAGAGAAATGGGGTAAGCAATAACCAATCGAATAAAACAACTTTTAGCAAGGAAAACCATGATAGTGCTTTCCTGGTTTCCTAAATATAGTACTTTAAATGCCCTTTTCTATTATGATATTTCTTCAGAATTTAACGTTAGC